>CM038636.1:3864542-3957042 GCA_021554675.1 Leuciscus idus | reverse complement strand
CACACTCGCAGGTTTACTTTACAACCCATGCTCACGGTGTGTGTGAAACTCAGGTGATAATGTGCCGTAATTAGTCACTGTTGCTCATTCTTACACTCTTGAAAATGAAGTTTGGGGTTTTCACAGGAATGCCATAGAAGAACATATTTTTGGTTCCCCGAAGAACCTTTCAGTGAATAGTTTTAAAGAGCCCCTTTACAAAGTCTTAATGTTGTTTTTGGCTCTACTAGAACAGGGGCCGGTTTCACAAAGATAGACTTTGACTATGGCTTAGATATAGTAGATAGTCAGACTTCAGATAGACATCTAAATCAGACCGTTGCACAAAGCACTTAAGACTCTGACTATCTTAAGTAGGACTACACTGCAATGCATTCTGGGTAAAATAAGACACTTTTCAAAACAAAAAACATGGCGGATCGAGTAAGCGCATTCAGCCGCTCAGTGCAGTTTATCCCAGCGGATAATATGTGTTTGTTGGAGGAGTATAACAGTTACAAGGACACGCTACTTGGGAAATTTAGCGGAGAATGTAGTAACAAGAAGAAATGTTTAAATTATGAGCCATTTTACCTTTTCTTTCGGCTGTTTGTAATGTAACTGATCGTTACTGCTGGTTGCCATGGTAACAGAGTCTTAGACCTGAGTTAGCCTGGGGTGTCTAATTTTTTGGGTCTAAATTAAGTCAGTCTTTATTTTTGTGAAACAGTCTAACTTGCATTAGACTAGTCTATGAGCAAATTTTAGACTTGTCTAACACTATAGACCGCTCTAAAATAGCTTTGTGAAACCGGCCCCAGATTTTTCTGCTTGAATGTTGATTATTTTCCTCATATTCTCCATTGTTGCGGCTCCTCTCTTCCCAGTCTGTCAGTAACGCTCTGTTTACTTCCTGTCTCTATGAAGCACCTCCTTCTGAAAAGCAAACTGTGCTCTGATTGGTCGGCTGGAGCAGTGTGTTGTGATTGGTCGAGCGCTTCGAGTGTGTTTGGGAAATGTCCCGGCCCTTACCATAACCGCCAGTTTAACACACTACTAACTAACTCAACCAGGCCCCGCCCCTTTATTCTGCATATGAATTATTTAAATGAGGAATATTGTGACGTGTTCGTTCCCGGAAGAAACTCAAGACTACAATGGAGGCGTTTCAGGGAGTTCAGAAACACTGACACTGATATAGAGAAGAACTGGAGCTTGTTCATGATCAAACAGCAACATTACACACTAAAGAAAGATCTCACTCATTAATGCTTTTATTTATTCATGATTTATTTATAGTCACACTGACACAGATGACTTTCTGTGAAGCTGCTCCGAAACGATTGTTAAAAGCGCCACACAAATAATAAATGTACTAACACACCACGCTTGTTTAAATTGCTTATCAGCGGCATGAAGAGGCTGGACTCGACGTCACGGTGAATCTCATTGTCCGTGAGGTCGTTCACGTGTCTTTGGTGGTTGAAAGAGATCCAGCGAGCACAAAGCTGATGATTGTGGTCAGAGCAGATGCACCGTGGCCCTTTACTTTGATACGACGTGGTTTGGTTAAATCCGGCTCCCGAAGGCAGCGAGGTCTTGATGCATGTTGCCATAGAAACTCTTGTGGAAAGGCTCCCTGTATGTGACCAAAGCCAAAGGCAGCGGAGCTAATGAGGTTGAGAAAGGGCATCCAACATGGCGCGGAGGACAAGGTGACAACAATGACACGGCTCTGGAGCGGGAGACCGGGAACCGGCTCGCCTGCGGGCTCATCCACGCTGACTCATCTCATTTAAAACCTCCTCCTTCACAGCTCCGCCATCATTATAATGAATATGCATTTTTCAGAGCATTCTTTCCAGGCCTAAAGGGAGACAGACTACAGGGACCGTGATTATCACAGGTGTAGGTGGACTGAGTGTGTCTGGAGCCATTGTTAATGGTGTTTGCTTGGGAAAGCATCAATGTTACTATTCAGGGATTTGAACAAACCCAGTAACCTTAGGATTTCAGTTTCGGCAGATTTGGGAGGGACGGATCTAATTATGATTTTCCTGTTAAATATTGTGATGTTAAAATGCTTTTTGCCCCTAAAATTAAAATAATATAGATATTATTATGTTTTTTAAACGAAATAGAAAATTAAGTTTTTTTGCATCTGAAGTCTTCAAATATTACTATTGTAAATTTTAACTGAATTTTTTTTTAGATACATTATTTTCCTGATAAAAATTGTGATTTAAAATGCTTTTTTGTTGTTGTTGTAAAAATTTGGCCCCAATTTTTTGAGCAAAAATCACAAAATTTAATTAAAATAATATTAATAAAATATTAAAATAAATAAATGTAAATTAAAAATTTAAATAATAAAAAAATTGACTAAATTAAAATAATAATAATTATTATTATTATATTACTGTTATTAAATCAAGTTTTATATTATATTATACAATACAATACAGATTGTTCAAAGCAACTTGACATTAATAAACAGGAAAATAAAAGTATTCACTTTTTTTTTGCCAGCTGCCGCCAATGTTTTTGATAATTTTTACAATAATTTCATGGTCCCCAGAATATTTTGTTGTATGAATATCTGAACATGCAATATCAAAAGAAAGAAAGAACATCTTTACTTAAAAAAACAAAACAAAAATAAACCTTGAATATGGGTAAGTTTCATAAAAAAGCAACATTTTAAACAAAAAGCTGAGAAAATCACATTTATGCCAAACTAAATGTTGCATAAGCAATGCTCATATCGCTTGTTTCTGCTTCTTCTTCTGTGTTTTGATCAGGAGATTCTCTACTCTTTCAGAAGATGCGTAATAACATTACAGTATAACAGGAAAAACTGGGAAAGCTGGAAAAGTCTGTAATTTGCAGGGAAAGAGTTGATGTTGTAAGGTTCACTGTATCATGAGCTGTACACGTGTAAAAGGACACAATGCTGCGCTTCACTCTGAAAAACACAGCGCATATATTCACTTATTAAATCCCAGCTTTTGTGATTTTGTAATGGTACTAAGCCATATCGCAACTTCACTTTAATTTTGATTAATCATGCAGCCCTAATTAGCAGACAATAAAATCCCACTTGCACTGAACAGACGAGAAAACACTCTTTCGGATTTGGCTGTTAGTAAGTGACCACCATAACAACCACCCAGATCCTCATAACAACACCTTAGCAACCATCCAAAAACTACTTAGCAACCACCCACAGTAGCAACCGTAACGAGCTTAGCAGGGCCAAGCACCACTTATTTTCATATTATTCTTTTAAAGAGCATGTTTAAATTATGCTGCCGAAAGCAATTAACTCGCTCTTGATTTTTCACTGTGATGATCAACGATGAACTGTTTTATCACAGCGCTGAATTCCATCAGACAAATAGAAAATGTAGAGGTCTCTCATTACAAAAGAGCGTGTGCACGTCTGCATGTGTCAGTGTGCTGGAGTGCTGTAATATATGCAGGTGTGCAGATAAATCTAAATCCAATTTATTTTCCTCTCAACAGGACCTTTCATTCTGCCCAGGCGTCCTGCAGAGAATATAAAACGCAGATTTGCATGAAACATGCACACGTGAGAGAGTTTACAGAGATAATAATGCCTGTGTTCATGATGCATAAGGTGATGAGAATATTTCTGCGAACTAAACCAAAAATATTAAAAATACTACACGCAAAATGCAGAAGAATGCAGAAAAATAAAATGCAATGGAAATAATCATGCAACAAGTCGGCTATTTACAGGCTTGATCTTTCCTTAGAGCCAGTCTCTCACACATCTGTCCAGTTCACACAGAACTCCCCTTTTAAAGATTCAATTTAATATTCAATAACTGCATGTATTATTCATGTGCTATTCAGAGCCCATGTCTGCAGTACACACAGAGTCTTTCACTAATGAACCTGTGCCGTCTGTCATGCTGTCGGAGGAAACTGCTTTAAATAAAAGTGTAACGGTAGTCTGGCTGGAAGGGCCCCGGGGCCCGAACCCAATCATGAGTCATCATGAGGGTTACAGGAAGATCCTGTCTGAAACAAAGCCAAGAGGTGTCTCTTCCACAGACTGTAATAAAGATGGACTTTTCCACTTCCTTTTGTTGTTGAAAAATGAAGCCAAAATATCCTAGAAACGGTCATTGCCGATGAAATCATTCGGAACATTTTAAAGCATCGAATGACTAACTAAAGCCAAACTTATTGGAAAAACTTCCTAAATTGACAGAAACCATCTTTGGAAAAAAATATTAGATTTTTTTAGTTTCTCTAGTGTCGCATTCGACGTGACGGACAGGGCGTGGTTTATGACCTATACTGCTGCCAGCCACCAGGGGGCGATCAAAATGTTTTGGCTTCATTTTTCAGGATGTGTGCGGCACACTCGTTCTCCTCACTGCAGTCACATGTGAAAGCTTTATTGGAAGCTTTACATGTGCACAGAAAAGTACTGCATTAAAATTGTGTTATTATTAAAGAATATTGTTCTTTTTTCACGTGCAAAAGTCATCACCACAGCGCTAGGTTGTTGTGGATGGTTGCCAGTAAGGATGCACGACTCATTGAAATAAAACTGGAATTGCCTTATGGCTTAATGTGATTATCAAATCGTAAAGGCTGTGATAATGATATTAATATATGCGCTGCGTGTTTTCAGGTTGAAGCATGACACTGTGTTCATTTACAAGGCAAGTTTATTTATATTGCACATTTCATACACAATGGTAATTCAAAGTGCTTTACATAGAAGCAATTAAAATAATCAAAATTCATTTTGACTTGAATAAAATCAGTTATTATGGATGTTACTTTTTTTTTTTTTAAGTGTACTTGTAATAAGCAGCTCTTATTGACAAGCTTTAAGAATAATACAGTTTAAAAATAAAAGTTTAACATTTGAAGATGAAGAAATTAAGACAGCCATACATTTTAGCATTGTATCTTTACAGTTAAATTAGTATTGTATTATTTTTCTTAAATACTTTATGTTTTTATTTTACAGTGACATTTTTATGCATTTGGCAGACGCTTTTATCCCAAGCGACTTACATTGCATTTCAAGCTACACGTTTTACATTCTTATCAGTTCTTGCTTTCCCTGGGAATCGAACCCATGACCTTGGCGTTGCAAGCGCCAACGCTCTTCTGTTTGAGCCATTTAATAATATTAATTATAATTGTATAGTCATATTGACAGGGTTCCCACGGGTCATGGAATTTCTGAAATGTCATGGAATTTTAAAAGGTCTATTCCAGACATTGAAAGTCAGGGAATTTTATATATTTTTTGTCCAAGTCATGGAATATCAGGGAATTTAGTTTGTTGCTTTAAATTTTAGTTTCCATTTATCAAAATGTAATTTTTCTATACCGATTTTTTTATCGCGCTGTTTCACACATCTTTTTACAGAGACCCTGAGGGGACCTTTGCAAAAAAATAATAATACGGACTTTCACGTGCGCACGTGACTATTGTGTGCGCACGAGAAACTTTTGCGTGCGCACGAGAAAGTTTCGCGTGCGCACGCGTTACAATTTCCGGTTTGGTTATAGTGTCATTACTACAAATGTGGGAAAAGGGATGAGATGAGAGTGTGCTTGGAGCATGCCTCCAGAGATTTGTCTTATTATAGGGAGGTTGTTTGTGGACTGTGCTTTACTGTAAGAAAAAAAGCATGAATATCACATAAATGAATATCAGGTCCCACATCATGGATTACATAATCAGAGAGTAGCCTATTTATTTTCGTTTTGAATTGTTTCGTTTAAAGACATTCCAAGCTATCTTCAGATGTATTTCTCATGTATGTGAGGCATACACCGAGTTTCGGTTAATTTATGATGAGATGCGCTCCATTTCACGTGCAATGCAAGTGACCGCGCCGGCGCCTCCATGATTATATTGTCTGCTATATATTTGCTTCTCATTTATTAAATACAGGCAATTGGTTGATGAAAAATTTATTAAAATTAAGATACAATTTATACAAAATGAAATTCACTTTAAAGAAAGGCTTTCTACAAAACAAAACAGCTCAATGCTCCGCAAAACAGCAGCCTGTTTTGCCGTTCATTATAGGTCATGGAAATTCATCTTTTTAGTCAGTGAAAGTCAGGGAAAAGTCAGGGAATTTGACATTTGGTTTAGAGTGGGAACCCTGTATTGATATATAAACACAAAAGTCTGGCCAAATTGTACATCCCTATAAACAAGCCGAGCAAACCTGGATTTTCTTTTTAAAAACACATTCCCAGTTTGTATCAGAAAAAATTGCAATTACACATTTCACAGATTGGTGATTGCCCAGGGTGTTGCTGAGATAGTTGTTAGGTTGTTCTCGTGAATTGATCTTCTGGTCTCTAGATATGACTCAGGTCCTTCAGTGTGTATCTGTGGGATTTTGAAAAAATCTGTTTTATCATGTGTTTCATAGTAAAGTACCAGCACACACATCTCTCCCACACGCTGAAGTTGAATACTTAACTTAAAGGGATAGTTCACCCAAAAATGAAAATATTGTCATCATTTACTCACCCTTATGTTGTTTCAAACCTGCATGAATTTTCTTTGCTCCGGCTCTATTTTGTGTGGTCCTTCATTGACAGGCTTCATTCAGTTCTTTGGTACGTTTTTATTAACATCTGGACAAGCGGCCTTAAAGGAACAGTTCACTTAAAAACTCCCTCAAGTTGTTCCAAACCTGTATGAGTTTCTGTCTTCTGTTGAACACAAAAGAAGATATTTTGAAGAATGTTGGTAACCAGACAGTTGATGGACCCCATAGTAGGAAAAAAAATACTATGTCAATGTGTGCCGTCATTACCAACATTATATTATTTTGTGTTCAACAGAAGACAGAAACTCATACAGGTTTGAAACAACTCGAGGGAATGTAAATTATGACAGATTTTTCCATTTTTATGTGAACTATCCCTTTACGTTGGATTCTTTGATATACTCTGTGTTGAGTGTGAAAGTCTATTCAGTATTTGCACATCGTTTCGATTGAATGCGACTGAATCAAATATTTACGAGCATCATTTAGCGATGCATCTAAATGCTAGTTTGGAGCGAGACATTGGTGGCGCCATTCAATCATTCGCTCCCTCAAGTGGCAAGAAGACAATTCAAAATGTAATATTACTCATTGAACCATCTTTGAAATTACCAAAGCCCTCCGTGAGCACTGATGGGTTTAGACTCTTTAATGGCTTCGGTTTCCTCTGGGGTGTGTTATTGTAGGTTTATTGTTTTTTGTGAGTCACAGCCGAAATTGATAAAACATTAGATTTTTCTTGATGGAAAACCGTCGGGTGTCTTTTTCCATTTGTTCTCGGGGAAGTGCTCCTGTGCTCATGGGATTTGCTGCTTGTGCGCAGTTTCTCATCCTCGTCCTCGTTCAAACATCCGTTTGGCAGCGAGTGTTTTTATGCTGGATTATATTTGTTGAAGCATTGGTTCTGCTGTGGCACGGATGGCACTCGCTCATCAGCGCTTGATTGGAGAGTCACTGCTTTGGCTTGTAATTACTGACAGCTGAGAGGCCACACACACACACACACACACACACACCTGTTGCACAGCTGCATGTGCGCGCGCAGACACACACTTGTTGGACGAGGCTTCAGATGAAATCAGCTCCAAAAGACATGCTCCCTACCTGAGCAACACTCCAGGCATCAGAGCTACAGACGCGAGGGCTTTTTTGGCATAACATCAGGTCCACATTGCAGCTTGTTCTTGCCAACAAACGCCCACTTGGACAGGAACAGAGCATCTGATCTGCATGCAAAGCAACCAGACACTGTTTTATTTTTACATTTCACATTTAGAGGAAATTATATTCCTGTGTGAGCATATGCATTTCATCAAGTTTATTTGCATAACACTTTTCCACTATACATATTGTTCCAATGCAGCTTTACAGAAAATGCTTGTTTTTCAGTTGCACAATTTAGGAAGTGTTCTGTGCACTTTTGTTTTTGCCTCGGAACAAAACAACTAAAAAAGGTAATTGCAACTTTTTAGCTCACAATTCTGACGTTTTTCTCTCAAAGCAGATTTTTTTCCCACAATTCTTAGAAAAAAGTCTGTTAAAAAGGTTATTACGAGATACAAGTTAAGTCAAATCACCTTTATTTATAAAGTGCTTTTTACAATACAGATTGTTTCAAATCAGCTTTACTGTGATAACAGGGAAATAATACAACAAAGTTTGTTTCGGCTGAATAGAAGATCTAGAAGAAAATTGCGAGATATAACGTTTTTGCAAGTGTATATCTCGCAATCTTTTACTTTCCCAGAATTGAGAATAAAAAAAGTACAAATTTCTTGAGATTTAAACAAATAATTGTGAGTAACCTATAAAAAAATCAGAGTTTATACTCTACCTCTCAATTTTGAGTTTATAACTCGCAATTTTGACTTTTGAGAATTGTGAGATAAAGTCACAATTACTTTAAAAAAGAATCATAATATTCCATGGCGACAATAAAAAAAATAAAATAAAAAAATAAAATAAAAAAAATTGTGAGATATAAACAGAATAGCAAGGGGAGAAAAACAACAACTAAATTGTGAGATTAAAAGACTCAATTACGTTTTACTTTGTTTTATTCCCTGTCAGAAACGAGTTTAGTATTCTGTAATCAGCCAGAGATAAGTGTGTCAAGGTAATGTCCAAATGGCAGTAATATGCAGCTATAATACGATATATGTTATGTGGAAGTTAAAGTCATGTATTCAGTTAAGCAGACACAATCTTCAAACCAAGAACGATAACTATAACGATAACGATATTAGCTATATTGATATTGTTCTGTTTATTATAAGTGCACTGCAGTTTTGTCATCTGCCACTTTAAATGCTCGAGCTCTTTAAAGCAGGGTGGATTCTGATTGGCTGTCAATGAATTCTAGTTGTGGTGTGAAACTCTTTAATATCTTGAACTATATAGTTATCGTCCTTGGTATGATCAGGCCTTGATTATAATAATGATTATAATATAAAGATAATATTACAATAGAAGAATAATATTTTGTAATTTTTCTATGTAGAGCCAGAGTTGGCATCATCTGAAGTCTTTGCCAAACTGAATCCAGTTTTAACTTATAAATGTCATTTTTGGGTTCCGATTTCTAAATGTGAAAGTGTTTGGGTCCTGAAGTGAAACCAGCGGATGTGTTGAATGTTCTTCCATCATCAGCAGGTGTTCAGCAGTTTTTATCGTACGGATAAAGCGCTCGTGGGAAACGCTTGTGGGCGAGATCAGCCGTAAAGAGGCTTACTGGCTTACTTGAGATGTTTTATGGCAGCGAGGCTTCATTATTGTTTTCCCTCAGGAAGCAAAGCTCCGGGAGCTCCTGGATGTGGGCAATCTGGTGGGACGGATAGAGAACCGGATGCTAACGGTGGTGACGGGACCCGACATGGTCAATATCCAGTACCTGAACTTCATGGCCTTCCAAGAAGACGTCGCCAAGGTGTTTTCATCAGCATCAGAACATCTGATCACATAAGTAGCGCATGCAGGGCTTGACATTAACACCAGCCGCGGGTGTATTTCAGTGGTGGTGTGTAACAGTCACTCCTACCACACACTTTGGCGGGTTATATACATTTTTCAATTGTAGTCTTTTAAAAAGGCAATCCAAAATAATAAACTAAGTGCAATAGTGTTGTAAAAAAAATATAGATTTTTCGATACAGGTCGATACTGAAATAACTGAAATGCTTCCAATATTCATTTCCCACAGAACTGATTCATAATATATATATATATATATATATATATATATATATATATATATATATAGGCTATATATATAAAAAAAGATTCACAATACCAGCGACTCTTTCTCTCTAATCTCTCCGACAGCGAGTGACACACAAACCCGCCTCTTCTCACTCACTCACTCGTTTCATTTGCTCCGGATGAATATTGTTGCTGTTACAGGGCGTACATTTCAGTATTGCGCATAATTTGACTCATTCCTGCAGATTCTGTGCTCAAAGACCCAAAGTGCGGCACATAAAGCCGCCTCTCAGTACTAAATTAAGTTCTTTTTCGCCGCTTATTGCACTTAAACAGTCAAATACACATGAGTAGTTCATGAACGATCCTTTCATTGCGTCTGTCACGTGACAAATGAACGAAAGACTCAAAGGTAAAGTAATTATTTATGTTCCCTGTAAATTATTTTTGACTGCATTATAATGATTTCTTAATTGTGTAGGTGGATGTGTTCGGGGAATTTGCCTGTTAAAAGTATACAATTTAAAGCCCCTTGAACGAAATGACTCCAAAAAAGATTTTGATGAACAAGATCGAACAAGTCAGAACTCAGAAGAATCAGTAAAAGGATCCGAACTTCCCATCACAACACAGTTATGTTTTAAGTGAAGGTAACATTTGAGAAAGTAAATGCATGTGTAACAGTGTAATGGATCGGTGCGTCAGGTCTTAAAGGGACAGCAGCCTAATATTCCTGCAGCCAAATTATCAGATAATATTAAAAATATCTATATAGCAGTTTTTCATGAGTGGCTCATAACTTTGGAAAACCACTCCAGTTGCTGGAGAGCAAAAAAAGTTAAAGTCAAGCCCTGAGAGCATGATATATATTTCTGTCAGTGAGATATTTGTGCAGCATTAATTTCTGTCAGGATACTTGACCTGAATAGTTTGGAATGAAAATGGCGTGTTTTGTTTGTGCTTTGTCATTGATAAAGGAGTGGGCAGATGAGCTGTTTAGTCTGGCGTCTAACCTACTCGCTCAGAACATGGGCAGAGAGTCCTGTCTGGAGAAAGCGTGAGTACCTGCACAACATTCGTGAAATTCATGAAATTAATTCATTATGGGTTTAAAAGAGAGATGGTGTGATATATGTGTGAGCGGTTCTTGATGGATGGACCATCGTGGACCTTCACCTGTTCAGATCAAGAACGACTCACACATATATCACATGATTTCTCTTTTAAACCCATAATGAATTAATTTCACGAATAGTTTTTGAAATGTATAGTTAACATGAACTAATAATGAACTGCACTTCGACAGAATTTAATTATCTTATTGTTTATTTTAACATTTACTAATGCATTGTTAAAATCAAAAGTTGTATTTGTTAGTATTAGTAAATGCACTGTGAACTAATATGAACAAACAATGAATGACTATTTTTATTAACTAACATTGACAAAGATTAATAAATACTGTAACAAATGTATTGCTCATGGTTAGTTCATGTTAATACATTACATAATGTTAACAAATTAGACCTTATTGTAGTATTATCGAAAAACAATACATGCATTTATTATTTTTTTGTCTATTTATTTATTTGTTTATTCAATTATTTTTATATTTGATCTTTTTCATCGTTTTGTATTTATCTTTTATCTATTTATGTATTTTTTATTTGTTTGTTTGTTTATCTTAATATCTTTTATCTTATTGTCTATTTATCTGTCTATTTATCTGTTTATCCCTCCATCTATCCATCCATCCATCCATCCATCCATCCATTCATCCCCTCCCTTCATCCATTCCTCCATCCATCCATCCCCTCCATCCATCCATCCATCCATCCATCCATCCATCCATCCATCCATCCATCCATCCATCCATCCATTCATCCCCTCCCTTCATCCATTCCTCCATCCATCCATCCCCTCCATCCATCCATCCATCCATCCATCCGTCCGTCCATCTATCAATCTATCCCCTCCCTTCATCCATCCATCCATCCATCCATCCCTACCTCCCTCCCTCCATCCATCATCCCCTCCCTTCATCCATCCATCCATCCATCCATCCATCCATCCATCCATCCATCCATCCATCCATCCATCCATCCATCCATCCATCCATCCATCCATCCCTCCCTCCATCCATCATCCCCTCCCTTCATCCATCCATCCATCCCTACCTCCCTCCCTCCATCCATCATCCCCTCCCTTCATCCATCCATCCATCCATCCATCCATCCATCCATCCATCCATCCATTCATCCCCTCCCTTCATCCATTCCTCCATCCATCCATCCATCCGTCCATCTATCAATCTATCCCCTCCCTTCATCCATCCATCCATCCCTACCTCCCTCCCTCCATCCATCCATCCATCCATCCCCTCCCTTCATCCATCCCCTCCATCCATCCATCCATCCATTCATCCATCCATCCATCCATCCATCCATCTGTCCATCTATCAATCTATCCCCTCCCTTCATCCATCCATCCATCCCTCCCTCCCTCCCTCCATCCATCCATCCCCTCCCTCCCTTCATCCATCCATCCATCCATCCATCCAATAAAAATGTACAAGTGATGAATGGGATCTTTAAATTATCTGACATTCTGGTGAAAAACCTTTACATTGCATTAGTTCAGCATCCAGTTCATCAATAGTAAGATATGGAGACACGAGTCCAAACAATGGCATCGTTCCCAGAGAATGACTGATGTAACTTTTCAATGAAATGGTTGTGTTTCTCCCCAGCTTCACGAGACTCAAGCTGCAGCCCAACCAAGAGGGTCGTGTCCCAGTGAAGAAGTAAGACACCGACCGTTTCCACCCGATACACCAGAACACCACCAGATTCAATCATCCTAACGTTTCCCTCTCGTTCTGCAGCATATTCCGCATTTTCTCCACTGACCGGAAGCGTGTGGAAACGGCACTGGAGAGCTGTAATCTTCCGTCAGGCCGGGTGAGCATATGTTGGGTTAATCGCTCCAGAAAGCCACTGGCAGAGAGGAAGCCAGTGAGGGATTTACCAGAAAACCTGCGGTTTCGGATTGAAGCACGTCGCCTTTCTAAACGCCTGACAAATGACATCTTACCTTTTCATTCCCAGCAACAAGGGGAGTCAATTTGTTTGCCTTGTCGTTTTAACGGCAAATATAAAGGTTGAGCGGCGGACACAGGGAGATTTTCAAAATCCATAATGTTAAAAGGCCTCGGGAGACTCGCGAGGGAAAAAAGTGTGCAGCTAATGAGAAATCATCATGGGTTTACTCTCGCTGCCCTCCTCGTCTGACTCACTCGCGTTCGCATCCTTTCATGTGTTTCTCTTTTTTTGTTTGCTGCTTTATATTTTGACCAACAAAGCATTCATCAGCCTTGGGCGCCGGCGTGGCCTTCCAGACTCAGTGTTTCGGATGTTTCCTGCGGGAGATGAATGTCTAACAGCGTGTGCATGACATTGACTGATGTCCGTTATTGGGTTTGTCGTAACAAACCAATTGATTCGGACTAGATGCTTCTCTTAGGATGGAATGAACTAATTAATATGGAGGCCAGCTTAAGTAGACTATATTTGTTTTTATTAATATGAGAGCACATGTTATTAAAAGCTGGTTTGGCTCCTGTATTTTAGGTGATTAATTGTTTCGACTCATGGTTAAAGACTCTGTCTGGACTTAATGGATGTTGTGTAATAAATATATGAATATGTATTTCATTATGTGATTGTCTCTGCAGAATGACTCCATCCCGTTGGAGGATTTGACCCCTGACATTTACAAAGTGTTCATCAATCATCTCTGCCCGCGATCTGAGATCAACCAGATATTTGCTGATCTGTAAGTCTTTATGAAGCTTTAGCTAATGATGCCTTCAATAAAATACAAAAAGATGTATTTGTTTGTTTATTTATTGGTTTTTCTGTTTATTTATTTATTCAGTCGTACATTTGTTTATATACATTGTTTTTATTTGTCGTCTTTTCTGTTTTTATCTAGTTAATCTAAGATTATTATTTATTTATTTGTTTGTTTGTTTGTTTATTTATCTGTTTAATTTATTTTATTTAATCGTTTATGCATTGTTTTTATTTAGCCATTTTGTAAATTATTTATTATTTATTTTATACATTTTTATCTATCTTTTTATTGATTTATTTATACATTTATTTTGTATATGTAAATATACATACATTTTTATTTATCTGTTTTTATATATTTATTTAATATATTCTTTCTTTCTTTTTTCCATATTTATCAGTTTATTTATTTATTATGTTTTATCTTTTTATTTATTTATTAAACTGTTTTTATTTATTTATACATTTCTTTTATATACATTGTTTTTATTTACCGATTTTTTTGTTTTTATCTATTTATTTAATTTATCTGTTTTTATCTTTATTTTTTCTATTTGTTTAGTTATTTTTATTTATGTTTAGTAATTTTTATACACCTTTTTATTTATTATTTTTCTGTTTTTAACTTATTTATTTGTTTATTTATTTATCTTAGTTTTATTTATCTTTTTCTAATTTTATCTATATTTCTTATGTTTAAGTGTTTTATCTATTTTATGTATGTATTTGTATCTGTTTTTATATATTTATACATTTATTTTCTTATACATTCTTTTTATTTATCATTTTTATCATTCTTTTTTTTATTAATTATGTATAGCTAATGATGCCTTCAGGTCATGCTGGAATGATTAGTATGAGACGAGCGCATGAGCGCATGTTACAATTAAAAAAATCATAATGAAAGATAATTGGCGTTGATCGTAACCGAGACGATAAAAACAAAAACAACCCTCCTGAAAGTCATTGTGTAATTTGCACACTGGGATGTTTCTGCTCCTCTTATTGTTATGATTCTGTGTGTCACGATCTCTCACACACATCTCTCGCCGTCTCTGTCCAGTGGAGCGAAGAGCAGAAACTTCCTCACCATGGATGAGCTGACTGACTTCATCAACAACAAGCAGCGAGACCCTCGCCTGAACGAGATCCTGTACCCGCCGCTGAAGCCGGAGCAAACCCAGATGCTCATGGAGAAGTTTGAGCCCAACCCAGGAATGATTCAGAAAGGTCTGTCTGAGACTAATGCCATCATGTAATCGCCATCACCTCGTTCCAAACTCTAAAGGAGAACACTGATGAAGTTTATCACATTGAGTTTATAGTAGGGCTGAACCATTTGGGGGAAAAACATTTTATTTTAAGGTGATGTAGTTACATATTATTACATGTACTTACTATAGTAATCACAGTAAATTATAACTACAGCAACTAACCCTAATCCAAACCCTAACCGTAACTCTATAGTAAGTAGCCCTACATGTTGTTAATTAATATATTATACATATAGTACAATGTAACTATGTAACCTTAAAATAAAATATCACCAAAAAATCGAATTGTTATCTACTATAAATCTAATTAAAATGTGATTATATAAAAAGAGCTCCAAGTAAGTTTGCAAAGCTTGTATGAAGCTTTACCCTAATCTTTTTTTTATTAAATAAAATATTTGTAAAAATGTATTAATAAATATGTATTACAAAATAAATAAATAAAAAAGGAAAATATTACTATTGTTATAATGTATAATTTCAGTGTAAAATAAAAACAAGAATTTAATAATTATTATTATTATTTTACAAAGCAACTGTAAAATTACAAAAAGAAAAATTGTATTTATAAAAAATACATATATTAAGAGCTCCAAGTTTGCTGTAATTGTGTGTTGGGTTGCACAATTTGGAGAAAAATAAATCATAATGTGATTATATGTCAATATGACTAAAACCAACAACAACAAAAAAATAAATAATAATAATATTATTATTAATAATAATAATAAATATAAAATTACAAAATAAGGAATATATTAATATTGTCCTAATACTATTTCACTGTAAAATAATTAATAATAGTTTTATATTACAATTCACATTTCACCTAGCGCTTTTCACAAGACATATTGTTGTAGTAGAAAAACACAAAACAATACAACTGTAAAATTACAATAATAATATTTTCTCCTTTGTTGGCTACAGGTATAAATGCTTCTCTTAACTGATGTAGTAAATGAACACAGTGCCGCGCTCCACTCCAAAACCGACATATTTATTCAATTAAATCGCACTGAGCCGCATCTCAGATGATTTCATTTAGATTCATCATTCATAACACCATAACAGAAGTTCATATGACTATCCTAAATCCTCTGAAGTCACATGACGCTTTCTGTGAGAAAAAGACCCAAATGTAGTCATTATTCACTGAAAATCTTCCTTTATTTTGGGAGTGAACTTTGCCGTCAGTAAATGTTTTAATCAGGATCAGGTTTTCTCAGTATCCCATCATCCCCGGCGATCAGTCGAGAATTAGCTCAGTTTATGTATCGATCGCTGATAGACAGCTGGAGTGTAATTGATTATCTCTGATGATTCTGTGGGAGGTTTCGGCCCTGCGTTCCCATGAGGTTTCATGAGGGCTTTCTAACAGAACGCCATCAGTTCCTGTCATCATACTAATATGAAATATAATCCCTCATTAGTTTTTCCACCCAACTTGTTGATTGACAGCCACATTAAACAGTGTTTTTAAATGTTGTCTGTCACTTCAAACAGCGAATACCTCGGGATTTAACCCGGAGCGCAGGAAAAGAGACACCTTATAAATCCCATCAGTTTTAAATGCCTGATACACTCACATCAGGAACCGGTGGGAGGCCTAAAAACAGTTACAACTTTACTTTTTGTCATTAAAATGTTTAGTAATCAGGCCTGAAACATTATAGCAACAACCAAATATAAAAATGTACATTTTCATCAGATATTCTCAGTCATTCATCTCTTTGTTTACGTCTTTTCCCTCCTCTGGAGATTTGCTTTTTGTCAGCGAATCAGCACAAAGGCTCATGAATATTAATTAAACAATCTCAGATTTTTAATGATCTGTTTCAATCGAGTTATTGTCTGTATAAGGAAACTGTAAATTCACTGATTTAATATGCTAATTAATTAGTTTTAGTATATTATGTATGTAATTAGTATATAAATATACTAATTAATATACTAAAACTATTGTACTAATTCATGCTAAGCTCAAAAAAATAGCTAGTTATTAAAATTAAATTTTTTTGTATGCTTATATGTTGTAAATCTCTCATTTATAAGGATCTGTTTCAATTTAGATGTTGCCTTAGATGTAAATTCACTAATTTAATTATTTGCACATATTTATTATTTACATTACTATAAGTATTAGTGCTATCAAATCGATCAATCGCGATTAATCGCACCTAACATAAAAGTTTGTGTTTATATAGTGTGTGTGTGAGTGTGTGTGTGTGTGATATATATAATATCTTATATTACATAAACGCAAACCTTAATTTTAGATGTGATTAATCGCGATTAATCGGTTTGACAGCCTCAATAAGTATCTTTTATAATAAGTATATCAATACACTGATTAATGTACTAATACAAATAATGAATATACATATTCATTCTAAACTGAAAAGTATAATTAATACAATTACCAAATTTTTTTGTGCTGTATGTATTTATGTAACTCATAGGGATCTGTCTGTCAGTCTGGATGTTGCCTATGTAGGAGGTAGACAGCAAAGAAGTGCACTTGAGTTTTTGAGTTTTCTTATATTTATTCCATTGGAAAGAAAACAAAACCTCCATCCCGTTCTCCACTTTTCATTACCATAGCAACAATAACTCCCGAGATGCAGTCGCGCCGGTTTATTTATATCTGTGCGAGCACAAGGCTCCACGGGCGAACTGGAGCTCGGGTCCGTGACAGGAGATTGATCAGCCGGTGATGGCGATAGATGAGGATGATCATGAGGCTCTTTAGCTCGCGGTTCTGCCACGACACGCCGCTGTCATACAGATTACGACTCTGTTTTCTCAGTGTAATCTCACAGACAGGCGGCGGACAGTCCAACGCCCACGCCGGACACACGAGACGCTGATATTTGCATAGTATTGATTGTGGGTTTGGAAGAACGACGGGGTTGTAAACGGGGGAATGGTGTGCGGTGGCAGGATTACATTGTGTCCGAGAGACGTTCGTCGTTCGATTAGAAAATCATGCTTCTTTTCTTTAAAAAAAAAGGTTTGCTGGTCTTAGCTGTTTCATCTGGGACCAGTTGCATAAACCATCATCTATACATATGAAATAATGATCAGATAAATCTGGAGTTTTGAAATGGAGTAGTTTAAAAAACAAAAAGAAAATCTTGAAAAAAAAGTTTGCATATGTTTTGTTGAGCATCATATTTGATACATCAGGCTTTTATGGCTCATATTGTAGTGAGAATATGGAGGGGGAAACTGCTCAAATAAATGTTTTAGCAAAAATATGAATGCTGATATTTATATGAACCAAAAGCGAGATGAAATTCTGATGCTTGTAATGTAAATCAATGAGATCTTTATTACAGTGTAACAGATACTAACATAAAATGCATATAAATATCAGTCATCACTCTGTATTTGTCAATAATGTCTTAGTAAGATATTTAAATGCTTAGTTTTATGATCAAATCTCTGTAGTTTTAAAACCTATAATGCAATGCGATACAGTTATGATTGAGAGATGAACATGTAAACCTTCCTCAAAAGCCTGATGATCATATTTGAGACTCACATTTGAACATGATTTTACTATAAAATGATGTATGAATAATCATGTAAACCGAAGCTGCTTCATACTTAATGAAATACATACATTTCATACATTTACTTAATAAAAATCGTTTTTTTTTTTTTTTTTTTTTTTTACAATAAAAAGACTTGGGGATTTGTACAATTACACTAAAAGATTTTTACTTTGCTAAAAAAAGCATAATCTCGAGTCAATCAAGCAGATTTTTTTTAAAGTCACTTGCATAAAATCTTCTTTTGGCACGTTTGGAGAATGAAAAGTTAGACTGATTTTCCACTAGCGAACTGATTTTTGCTCAACTCTTAACATAACGGCGTCTAGTCTTCCAGCCTGACCAATCCAGTGTAAAAACCCTCTCTAAAATCTCGAAACTAGACATCTCTGCGAGCAGAAAAGCACCTTAGGATGCAGGACCGTGACAACAGATGCAATCCACATTCTCATCTCGTTCCTGTTCGTTCGTTCTCCATTTAACTCGACAAGACAATTGCAGAAGTTCAGCAGTGTGCGGTAATTGTAGTCTTTAGAAAGCGCTCGACTCCCCTTTGGAGACAGCGAAGGTGGTTCGTGTTATTTCGGTGTGCAAATCAAAGGTTGTTTGCTTTGGAGTGACAGATCCCGATCACGATCCCGAACAGTGTCTTCCAGCCGGAAAAAAAGGGCCACGGTTAATTACCTTTGGAGCTCTGCAAAGAATGAGCTTAATGAATGTAAACTGCTGATGAGAATTAGTCTCAGAGGACGCTCGTCCCCCCAGTGTCTTCTCTCCGAGCGCGAGCGCTGTTCAGGGAACACTGATCTTCCGGCTCCACTTTAATTTGAAGTCTGTTTGCAGTTGCAGTGCTAATTTACTCGATGAGACAAGTTGTTAGTTTAGGTGCGAAAGAGAGGGATAATTTTCCGAGGTGAAAGAGCCTCTGTTGCTCGCAGATGAAGGTGAACAGAACACAATGCCGTCTTTATTTAGTCACTTTGGTGCCATAATGATCCCGCCGGAAAACTACACGACCGCTCAGAAGTTTTTTTCTTTATTAAATTGTTTAAAAGTGACTGTTCCGTAAGAATTCCGTCATATAAATGTTATTTTGAATGTTTTATCCATCAAAGAATCCTGAAAGAAAATGAATCACAACTGTTTTCAAAATTGATGATAATCAGAGATGTTTCTTAAACAACATATGTGACCCTGGACCACAAAACCAGTCACATGGGTCAAATTTCTGAAATTGAGATTTATACATCATCTGAAAACTTAATAAATAAGCTTTCCATTGGTGTATGGTTTGTTAGGATAGGACAATATTTGGCAGAGATACAACTATTGAAAATCTGGAATCTGAGGGAGCAAAAAAATCGACATTGAGAAAATCTCCTTTAAAGTTGTTCATTTATGTTCACGATTGTGCCGCATTCACTCACAAAAATAACTGTTTTATATATTTACGGTAGGAAATTTACTAAATATCTTCATGGAACATGATCTTTACTTAATATCCAAATGATTCTTAGCATAAAAGAAAAATCAAAATTTGGCCCATACAATGTATTGTTGGCTGTTGATATCCAGGGTCTATTGTATATTTAAGTACTGAGTAATACTAATTGAGAACATGTACTTACTATAGGGTTATGGTAGCATTAGGATTTGGTTGAGGGTTAGTTGCATGCAATTATGCATAATTTAGTGTTACTAAGTGTTACCCACAAATTTGATTTAAATTGCACGCAAGCATTGCTCCTCGTGTTGTGATGTGTTGTGATATCTGTGTAACAGGGCAGATCTCCGTGGAGGGCTTCTCCAGATATCTGATCAGTCAAGAGAACAGCGTCATTCCTGCCGAAAAACTGGACCAGAGTGAAGACATGACCTTCCCACTCTCCCAGTACTTCATCAACTCCTCCCACAACACCTACCTCACAGGTACTCACCATACTCACGTCAAACACATCGCATGCACGCGCAATATGCAAATAGATGCAAGAAATGATACCGAACTCAATTCATTAATGCATAAAGTTGCAAAAATTCATAATAGACATTTAAGACTGACTGATCGAAACATTCTATGAATAATATAAATTGCACAGAAGCAGATCTGCCTTGAAAACTCTATCATAATATTTCCTCATTTGGCAATGTTTTGCACAAATTAGTACATTTATATTTAAGCCTACTTACGGGAAAGTGCATTACATCACGTAAGAGCCAATTATCAGGAGAGAGCTGAGAATACGGCGCATGTTCAGCTAGGCCTCAAAAACCACACAGAAATGAATTATAAATGCAATTACAGTGAATGTCCTGCTAATGTATCAATCTAAAGCTCAGAGTGCAGATCTGCTGGAGAACACACTCCTCGACGTGACACAACTCACACAGAAATCTTCTGCTTTTTTACCTTTATGTTGTTCCAAGCTGATATAGCTGATGTAGCTGATATAGCTGATATACTCTTTATTTATTCCATAAAAAGCATGAGGAGTGAAGTTCAAAAAAGACAAAAAAGCCCATGAAAATATCATAACGCAGTTCATACGGGTCAAGCAAAGTAGATGTTTGAGTGCATATTAGTTTCTGCATTAAGTCAATGTTCTTCCCAGCATTTGATGAGGTTTGAGGTTTGTGGGAGTGTGTGTGTGTGTGTGTGTGTGTGTGTGTGTGTGTGTGTGTGTGTGTGTGTGTGTGTGTGTGTGTGTGGGAGTGAAAATGTAAAACTGCAGAACGTTTTGTGTGATGGGTGTGTTTAGGAGTCGGGTTAATGTAAGAGGAGAGAATATACAGTTTGTACAGTATAAAAACCATTATGCCAATGGAGAGTCCCCATAAAGATAACTAACCAGACGAGTGTGTGAGTGAGTGTGTGAGTGTGGGGGTCGGGTTAGTGAGTGTGTGTGTGATGGTCGGGTTAGTGAGTGTGTGTGTGTGTGTGTGATGGGTAGGTTTAGGGGTCGGGTTAGTGAGTGAGTGTGTGTGTGTGTGTGTGATGGGTAGGTTTAGAGGTCGGGTTAGTGTGTGTGTGATGGGTAGGTTTAGAGAGAGAATCTACAGTTTGTTCAGTATAAAAACCATTACGTCTATTGTGTGTGTGTGTGGTCAGCGGGTCAGCTCGCGGGGAACTCCTCAGTGGAGATGTATCGTCAGACTCTTCTGTCTGGTTGTCGGTGTGTGGAGCTCGACTGCTGGAAGGGCCGAACAGCGGAAGAGGAGCCCGTCATCACACACGGGTTCACCATGACCTCGGAAATCTGCTTCAAGGTGACCGCAGCCCAACACACACACACACACACACACACACACACACACACACGAGAGCCTGGGGTCAGTCTTGAGTTTTCACACTGCTTTTCATCAGGGCCTGCAGTTAAGTGGTGCTTACCTTGGTTTCTGTAAAAAAATAACCAATAATTCAAAAGGTTTACTGAGTCATTTTTTCACTGACTGATACGCAATCAATGCTAAGTGTGTGTGTTGAAGTTATGTTCAATTTTATTAAAGCTAATTGATTTTAATAATTAGTAATTCATTATTTATTTAGTTTTTATTTGCATTTTAATTTATTACTCTATATTTTATATATATATATATATAATATTCTATATTTTATATATTAATTAATTTTATATAGTAATTGATTAATTTGAATATGTATTAATTAATTAGTTATTTATTTTAGCTTTATTATTTACTTAATTTTTGTTTTCTATTTTATTTTTTCTATTTTATTATACATTTCATTATATATATATATATATATATATATATATATATATATATATATATTTAAAGAGTTAAGTACATTTAATTAATTACCATATTTAAATGTGTTCTGCAGAATTCCACAAAGTGTATAATAACTATAACAAGTGATATAGAAAGTACAATAATAAAAAGTCAGTGTGTGCATAGCATTCACTGTTATAAGTGCAATAAAATATTAGAAATAATCACTATAAATAAAGCTATTGCACTACATCTAAATATTTACACATTTAAATTCAGTTCAATGTGTTCTTGTTTTGCAGGAAGTGATCGAAGCCATAGCGGAGTGCGCTTTTAAAACGTCTCCTTTCCCTGTCATCCTGTCCTTCGAGAATCATGTGGACTCGTAAGTGAAGACACACACACACACACACACACACACACGTTCCTCTGATACTCTCGTCCCGTAGAGCCTGCAACTATGGCAACACGGAGGACAGCGATTATAACCGTCTCTGAAACGCATAATTTGTTTTCAGTCATCATTGTTTGAGATGTGGCGGCTTTATTTTCTGAAAATCAAAGATGACATGATGTGTTTCGCAGTCTGGGAATTTCATAGCAGTCGCAGAAGGACGACTCGTAGTTTCCCCGGAATGAGATGCATGCAAACGTTGTTGTGATGGTTGTTTTATGACAGCTCTAATTTCGTTGATCTTGAATCGCAGCCCCAAACAGCAAGCCAAAATGGCCGAATATTGCAGATCGATATTCGGGGACGCTCTTTTGACCGAGCCGCTTGAGAAATATCCCGTAAGTTCATCACTCCCACATCCACTGGTGCTCTTTATGCAGTCGAGACAATGTTCTCATGAGAAATTCTGTCTCAGCTGGAATCAGGAGTTCCTCTGCCAAGCCCTCAAGAGCTGATGGGAAAGATCCTCATCAAGAACAAGAAATCTCACCCGAAACCGTCCGACGGGAGCACGAAGAAGAAGCTGTCCGAGCAAGTGTCCAACACCAACAGCGACTCGTCCAGCGTGTTTGAGCCGTCGTCACCCAGTGCTGGACCTGCAGGTACTGCTCATGTTACACATCGTTTTACCTTCAAATCTGCATGTCCAGAAAACTCACTGGGCCCTATTTGAAGGATCTAAAGCGCAGGGCGCAAGTGCACTTAGGGCGTGTCCGAATCCACTTCTGCTAGTTTAAAGGGATGGTTCGGAGTAAAATCAACCTAGGGTCCTTTGCACCATGACCTCGAGCCAAACACCCCCCAGAATCCTTTTATCCCTTGGTCGAACATTATTAAAGTTAGAGCTTATTTAGAGATATCAGCCGGATGGCTTAGTGCAGGCGCTAATGGATCCAAGGCTGTATCTGGTAAATTGCCCCACTAATAATGCCCAGAATGGTACCAAACTTCTACAGTAGTACAAATAGGTTCTGTACTCATAAAACGAGGCATTGGAAAGTTTGTAAGTACATCAGGAGTTTATTTAAATAACACTTGCCTGACGGCTCATGCTACCGCTAACCCGGACGTCGACGTCACTTCAGTGGTTTGGGAAAAGCACGTAAAAGTCCTGGCAGAAAGCGATGCAGAAGGATGTAGTGTAAAAACGAATTATTATTTTTTCCAAAGTGTTGACAACTTAGTGTTAACTAATAATTGTTGCAAACTGGTTCTACCAACACAATATTAGTGCATTCCTGGAACTGGGCGTCGTTACACTACATCCTTATGCATCGCTTTCTGCCAGGACTTTTACGTGCTTTTTAAAAAAAAAATATATTTTTTTTTATGCTGATAAATTATAATTTTCTATTATTATATAATATTTAAAACATTATTATATTATTTAATTATTATTTAATTAATCCAATATATTATTGTTTTATTTATATAATTATTTTAGTAATTTCTAAATAATTTAATTTAATTTAATTTAATTTAATTTAATTTAATTTAATTTAATTTAATTTAATTTAATTTAATTTAATTTAATTTAATTTAATTTAATTTAATTTAATTTAATTTAATAGCTTGGTTCGTTTGGTATATTAACTGTTTGATAATGGATTGATATATGTTGAACAATAATGCCTTGGAAGTAAAAACACAGACACCAGTAAGTCTATAAGTGGATCCATGTAAGTGAATATGACATCTGACGTGTGTAACAGCATGTCGTTTATTCAACCTTCTTATTTGAAAGTTCTCTTAAGTGAAATGCAAACCCTTGATATGTCACACATCTATCTTTAGTGAAAGGAAAGAAAGAAAGAAAGCCCAGTAAACGTCAGTAAGTCGTCATCAGCTCGATTAGGTCCGCCGTGAGCCGGTCTCTGTGTTCAGCCTCATGTGGAGAGTCAAGCGTCTGACATTTCAGACCTCCGCTGGTCAGAGACGTGTGTGTTCATTTCTGACAGACCCTCCGCAGGTCAGAGACGTGTGTGTTCATGTCTGACAGAGGCGTCGGAGCCGCTGATGGATGCCAGAGGTTTGTAAAGGTTGAATCCAGACAGCATTCATGCAGAAAGCAGATGTTGAACAGCTGGGTGTGGATTCCTGCAGAGACCTGAACCTGAACGCACGTCTGAAATCATGCTGAGCTCCACTCGTTCACGACCACACTGCCTTTCAGAAGCAGAGAGTTATGAGCACATGATCATCTCAGAACCAGATAAAGCTTAAAAACGCACCGGAATACACCTGTTAAAGGACCCGTCACCTCTTCTGCTCACCACAGCCGCATTTATTCAATCACAAATACAGTAAAACAGTAATATTGTAAAATATTATTCCAATTTAAATCAGCTGTTTTCTATGTGAATATACAGTAAAGTGTAATTTATTCCTGTGATCAAAGCTAAATTTTCAGCATCATTACTCCAGTCTTCAGTGTCACATGATCCTTCAGAAATCATTCTAATATGAGGATTTTTTTTTTTGGGGGGGGGGGGGGGGGGGGGGGGGGATTGTGATGCATTTTTTCTTGCAGGATTCTTTAATGAATAGAAAGTTCAAAAGAACAGCATTAGAATCTTTTGTAACTTTATAAATGTCTTTACTGTAACTTTTGATCAATTTAATGCATCCTTGCTGAATAAAAGTGTTCATTTCTGTTTTTATTTTTTATATTACTTTAAATATGGTAGTGTATCACGTTTTGGAAACAAATATGAATCAGCACAACTGTGTTCAACATTGATATAATACTGAGACATGTTTCTTGAGCATCAAATCATCATATTAGAATGATTTCTGAAGGATCATGTGACACTGAAGACTGGAGTAATGATGCTGAAAATTCAGCTTTAATCACAGGAATAAATTACAGTTTAATATATATTTATATAGAAAACGGCTATTTTGAATTCTAAAAATATTTCCCAATATTATTTTACTGTGTTTGTGCTCAAATACATGCAGCCTGAGTGAGCAGAAGAGACTTCTTCCAAAACTCTCATTTCAACCAAACATTTGACTGGTGTTACAAACCTGTAGGACATTCTCTCACTGGAACACATGGTGTTTTATGTAAACTGAAATAGTTCATGAGTAAATGATGAGTGGATTTTGAGTTGAGCATGAACTATCCCTTTAAACCAGCAGTTCGTGAAGGTCTGGTGTGTCTCAGACTCACTGATTAAGTCTTCGCATCTTAAAGCCACACACACACACACACACACACACACACACACACACACACACACACACACACACACACACACATCTATCATGAGATTAACAGGTCTCAATCTGATCTCACACCAGCTCTGCTTATATTGGCGATGACAGAACAGACTCTCCGCCGTCTGCTTTAGATGCGCATGTTTGCTTTGGGATTTATAATTGTATTTGTGTGGTTTAGCGCCTGCAGAGGTGGAGGCTGAGGAAGACGAGGATGAAGATGATGACGATGACGACTGTAAGAAGTCCATGGACGAGGTCAGTAAGAGTTTGACAGATGTGCATTGATAATTAAGTGTTATTTATGTACAATGATAGTATTTATTTATACTATAATTGCTTTTGTTTTTATATTTTCTGTTTTCATTTTAGTCTAGAAATTTTAGCTTTAATTTATTTTTATTTCAGTTTTAGTTTTAGTAATTTTAGGACTTCAACCTAAACTTATTTCAGTTAGTTGGAAAGGCAACATTTCTCATTTCTATTTTTGTTGGTTTCTTTTAATATATTTTTTTTATATATAGCTTTATTAATTTAATAAAAACATGGTATTTTAGTAAATAAATAAATAAATAAATTAGTACTTAAACGTATTTCAATTAGTTGCCATGGCAATGCTTCTAATTTCTATTATTTATTTACGTTTTTTTGCAAGGGGGACATTTCTATTTTTTGTTGGTTTCTTTTAAAAATATTTTTTATTTATATATTTTTTGTATTTTAGTAATTTTAGCAATTAAACTTATTTCAATTAGTTGCCATGGCAATGTTTCTAATTTCTATTTTTTATTATATTTTATTTTATTTCAGTTAGTTGGAAAGGCAATATTTCTCATTTCTTTTTTTCTTTTGTTGGTTTCTTTTAAAATATTTATATATAGCTTCAATGTATTTATTGATTTTAGAATCTTTTTATTTTGGTTATTTTGGTTATTTTGGTAATTTTGGTAATTTTGGTATTTAGACTTATTTCAATTAGTTGCCAAGGCAATGTTTCCCATTTCTATTTTTAATTATTATTCTATTTTTATGTTGTTTTTCCCTCTATATTTCTGTATGGCTTTATTTTTATTTCAGTTTTAGATTTTTTGTTTGAGGAATTTTATGATGTGCTTTTGTCATCTTCTTTTTTCTTTTTAGTATTTCTATGTAGCTTTCATTTCTGTATGGTTTTATTCTTATTTTAATTAATTAATTTAAATTAAATTAAATTGTATTTGTTTATTTATTTAATTTTATTTCAGTCAGTTGCCAAGGCAAAATTTCCATTTATTTCCTTTTCAAATTTTTTGTTCATTTCTAATTTAAGTTTTTCTGCTTATATTTACATTTTATTTCAGCTTTATTAAAAAGACTGAAAATTATAGATTTAGTTAATGTCACATAGTTAACATTAACAACACTCGGATGAATCTGTCGAGCTGTTTAATTCAACAGAAGCTGATTTCTGTGTCAAGTCAAGTCAAGTTTATTTGTATAGCGCTTTTCACAATACAGATTGTATCAAAGGAGCTTCACAGAATTAAATTAAAATAATACAACAACTGTGTAAATAAAATGTTTGAACTCTCTTGTGTCAGTTCCAGGTATACTTTGCCACCAATATAGTACAAAACAGGGCTTGAAACTCTTACAAAAATAAAAATGTTCTCAACAGTTTGTCAAAAGATGAGCTTAACCTTCCTAAAATGAAGGTGTGAGGTGTGTTTGTGTTCTCTCAGGGTACAGCAGGATCTGAAGCCTTTGCCACTGAAGAAATGTCCACGCTGGTCAATTACATCCAGCCCACAAAGTTCCACTCCTTCGAGGTTTCCAAGAGTGAGTACGACTGCACGCGATAACATGCGCTGACTTGAAGATCTCGTTCACACTCGCCGTGTCTGCTTTCAGAAACCAAACGCAGTTATCAGATGTCATCGTTTGTGGAGACCAAAGCCCTGGAGCAGCTGACCAAGACCCCGGTGGAGTTCGTGGAGCATCCTTTACCCGAGAGTCTCCTTCTGTAGCGACGTCACACACAACCCACATTACCCATCACACACATGACAGGAAACCAGGACAAGTGCATCTATTATTAATGCCATAACTTATGACCCAAATAATCACATCTGTCAGGAACATTGCAGAACTCTAGTCCATATGACTGTTCTGAAGCTGTTTCATAGGTTTGTGTGAAGAATGGACTGAAAATGCTCACATATTCAGACTTTACAGTATCAGATCATCAACGACACACACCGATCACGAGTCACAGAAGGTTCGAATGTGTGGAAGAGTGAATTAGATTTCTTTTATGAAAGGATATTGTTTTCATTTTATGCCTTTTTATTTTTTTTTATTTTTTTTTTGCGTCTCACAAAACCTGCCAATACATGTCTGGGTCACATTTCACCACAAATACAAATTAAATTAATTAATAAGAAATTTACATTTGGATTAAACAAAACAAAGCCTATTTTTAGGGCCTTTTATTGACAATTAAGTACATTTTCACCCTCACTATATTGTGAAAAATATTATGTTATTTAAATAACATCTATCTATCTATCTATCTATCTATCTATCTATCTATCTATCTATCTATCTATCTATCTATCTATCTATCTATCTATCTATCTATCATCTATCTATATTTATTTATTTCACATTTATTGTTTTACTTTTTCATTTATTTTTATTATTTTTATTATATTGTTTTATATTTCTACAAAGCTTTAATATATTTTTATTTCAGTTTTAGGTTTTCATAATTTCAGGATTTTTTTTATTTTTATATTTCTATATAGTTCAATGTATTTTTTATTCATTTTATTTTTATTTCAGTAATTTTAGAACGTACTCGGTTACTAAACGTAACCTCGGTTCTCTCTAGAAGAGGGAACGAGTATTGCGTAAGTTGCTTACGCTACGGGAAAGTCTTCTTTCTTCGAGATCTGAAGCCAAAAATTATCCTTAATTTTGTATTCATTGTCAACGCAGTGCGGCAGCCGGCAGACCATGGCAGGCTGTATAAGCGTGCTCATTGGCTGCCAGGCGGCAACTGCTTAAGCCTATCAGTGAGCCTTGTGTGACCTCACATCCAATGAGGGCGCTTCGCGCCCTCCACACCCCTCTAACCGTCAGGATGGGTGTGGCCAGTGTGTATATAAGCAGGGCTCACAGGCTGAAAAATCTGGTTTTCGTAGTCTGAAGCGCAAAAGCTCGTGGCGCGTCACGGCAGGTTACGCAATACTCGTTCCCTCTTCTAGAGAGAACCGAGGTTACGTTTAGTAACCGAGTACGTTCTCTTACGAGAGGTTCTCTCGTATTGCGTAAGTTGCTTACGCTACGGGAACCCCTTGTCAACGCCGTGCGCGCCGAGCATACAGCGCATGAATCCCAGGGAGACCGGGGAAAAACATAACGCTGAAAACAGGTGGCCGGTAGGGAAACGGGCCAACACATGTACAAAGCACTTCACTTCGTGAATAGATAGAGCGGCACAGCCGGTCTATTCATATCCATGTAAATAGTGCGGCCGGCGGTGCGGGCCCACACAATACATAAGCACAAGTAAGGGAAATAAATAGAGCAGAACACAGTCTATTTATGGGGAGAATAATCCCCAGCGCGGCAGAGTGCAAGAGGGGCGTCCAGCAGTGCGGGCCAGCACCGGTACACAGCGCGCAATGGGAAATAAGGGACAGAACGGCACAGCCGGTCTGAACACCAAATACTCCTTCCCTTGGTGCCATACCAGAAATATAACCAGTATGTGAGCGTAGTCTGCGCATAAGCGACTGGGCAGAGCATACAGCCCACTTATACTGATAACAGTTTAGCCTGCAAGGCAGGAACTTCCAGGTTATAAAACCTCACGAATGTCGATGGGGAGGCCCAGCCCGCCGCCATACAAATATCGTGAATAGAAATTCCGCTGGACCAGGCCCACGAAGAGGCCATGCCTCTGGTGGAGTGGGCTCTGATACCCAAAGGACACTGCAGGTGTTTGGAGGCGTAAGCTGCTGCAATCGCGTCCACTATCCACCTGGACAGGCTCTGTTTCGAGGCGGCGAGACCCTTGGTGCGCCCGCCAAAAGAAACAAAGAGCTGCTCGGAACGCCTGAAAGCGGCGGAGCGCGTGATGTAAACTCTCAGCGCCCTAACAGGGCATAGGAGGTATCACTGTCCCCGTTATCGGATGCTGGCAGAGCCGAAAGGGAGATGATTTGTGCCCTAAAGGGGGTTCCAATCGCTTTGGGGATGTAACCGTGTCTCGGTCTGAGGATGACTTTCGAGTCATTCGGTCCGAACTCAAGACATTCAGGGCTAACAGATAGCGCGTGCAGATCCCCCACGCGTTTTACTGAAGACAGAGCTATCAGAAAAACGGTTTTGAGCGAAAGATACTTAGAATCCACGGATTCAAGTGGTTCAAAGGGAAAAGCCTTCAGGGCCTCCAGGACCAAGGACAGATCCCAAATAGGAACCGAGGGGGGCCGCGGGGGATTCATCCGTCTGGCTCCTCTGAGGAAACGGATAATAAGCTCGTTCCTTCCTATTGCGCGGCCGAGCGTCGTCTGAGCGAACGCTGCAATAGCCGCCACATATACTTTGAGCGTGGAAGGGGACCTGCCCTTATCCAACAGCTCCTGTAGGAAGGAGAGCACCCGCGGGACCCCACATGTTTGTGGATCCAAGCTCTTAGTAGCGCACCATTTAGAGAACACAGACCATTTGGAGACATAGAGCCACCTCGTAGAGGGAGCTCTAGACTGCGTGATCGTGTTCACGACCCCCTCTGGCAGGTCAACGTGTATCCGTTGATCACCCATGCATGCAGAGACCATCGCTCCGGATTGGGGATGCCAGATCGATCCCCCGGCTTGAGAGAAGAGATCCTTTCTCAGCGGGATCGGCCATGGGGGTGAGTGCGACAGCCTCACTAGCTCTGGGTACCAGATTTGGTTCTCCCAGCGCGGAGCTATAAGAAGCACTGGGTGGTGCGTTTCCCTGATCCTCGCTATGACCTGTGGTAACAGGGAGATCGGAGGGAAAGCGTAAAGCGGGAGGCTGGGCCAGGCTTGGGACAGCGCGTCCTCGCTTTTCGAGAAGAATATCGGGCAGTGAGCGTTGTCTTTCGACGCAAAGAGTTCGACTTCCGCTCTGCCGAATAGGCGCCAGAGGAACTGGACTGTCTGAGGGTGCAGGGACCATTCTCCCGGGGGAATGATGTCTCTGGACAGTCTGTCTGGGCCGACATTCAGGTGGCCCGGCACGTGCGCGGCTCTCAGCGAGCGCAACGAGCGGTGAGCCCACACGAGAAGGCGTTCTGTCAGTTTGCACAGGTTCCTGGACCTGACACCGCCTTGTCGGTTCACATAGGACACCACGGACATGTTGTCCGAGCGGACTAGCACGTGGTGATCCTGTATAAATGGGAGAAAGCGCTTGAGCGCGTTCTCGACCGCTATCATCTCCAAACAATTTATGTGGAGGCATTTCTCCTGGTCTGACCACAGGCCAAAGACCGGTTTGCCCTCGAAAAGAGCGCCCCAAGCGGTGTGAGATGGCTCCCATTGTCACTCCCCGCTGGTACCAGTCGGCCGCTAACCAGGGCTTCAGTGCTGAAACGCAGCTCTGAGTCACTCTGATTCGAATGCCGCCGGAAGCCCAGGCTCTGTGAGGCACTCGGGCATTCAGCCAGCGTTGTAGCGGGCGCATACGCAATAGACCCAGCTGAAGCACTGCTGCAGCTGAAGCCATACAACCCAGCATCCTCTGAAATGTCTTGAGAGGTGCGGTGCTGCCCGGCTGGAAGGACGCGGCCAGGCGTCGAATGCAGCGCGCGCGCTGTGGTGACAGGCGGGCCGTCATTGCCACAGTGTCCAGATTCAAACCCAGAAAAGAGGTTGATTGACTGGGCACTAATGAGCTCTTGGTCCAGTTGACCGTGAGCCCCAGGCTTTCCAGGTGGCTGAGAAGCACTGTTTTGTGGGCGATGAGTTCGGCCTCTGACTGTGCTAGAATCAACCAATCGTCCAGATAGTTCAAAATTCGCATACCCTGACCTCTCAGGGGAGCGAGAGCCGCGTCCATGCACTTCGTGAATGTACGGGGTGCCAAAGACAGGCCGAACGGCAGGACGGTGTATTGATATACCTGACCGTCGAAGGCGAATCTCAAGAATGGCCTGTGACGGGGTATTATCTGGATCTGAAAGTATGCGTCCTTTAGATCGAGAGAGATAAACCAGTCCCTCGGGCGAATTTGCGCGAGAATCTGCCTGGTTGTGAGCATTTTGAACGGTCTTCTCATAAGAGCTTTGTTCAAATATCTCAGATCCAAAATCGGTCTGAGAGCTCCATCCTTCTTGGGAACGAGGAAATATCGGCTGTAAAAGCCCGACTCGCTCATAGAAGGGGGAAACCGGTTCTATAACCCCTTTGCACAGAAGTGTGGCTATTTCTGCTCGAAGTAGATGTGCTACTTCCCCATTCACTCTCGTCTCGGTACGTGCTCGAAAGCGCGGGGGGCGGCGAGCGAACTGCAGAGTATAGCCTAGTTTTACTGTGCTTAGCACCCATTCTGATGCGCCTGGAAGAGCTTCCCACGCTCTTGCGTGTGCAGCCAGGGGCAGAATGGCCTCCGGGCTCTGATCGCCGCGCATTGCGGGCTCGAGAGCTCGAAACGGAGGGGCGGGCGCAGCGCGCGCGCTCTCGGTGCTTAGACACGGCGGATCGCACACAGCGATAGCTGGCCGTTTTACACACAGTGTCCCGGTGGCTTTGGACGGGGAACATATAGTGTGAGGCGCGACGCGCAAAGGCGGCGTCGGGGGCGAAATTTTCGTTAGTATGTGTGAGCGCAAGGGAGCGGGCACAACACTTGCATTTAGAACATGACCGGTCGTGAGGGGCCGTGTAACAGAGCGGGCAGTGAGTAGGTGTGGGCACTGTGATGTGGACACGTGACCTACTTTTATCACTCGAGCGGCTCGTGCCCGCTTTATGAGAGTGGGCTCTGTGATAGACACGGGATTTATAGTGCTTGTGTGCAGGGGTGAACACAGAGACGTGGGCACATTCACTGCATTTAAAACACATGCGGCGCGAGCCGTGTAACCAGACATAACGCCCTCTCGAGATTTCTCTGGGTCGCCGTGAGAACGGTGGTTGCGCGCAGGCGAGCGGGTAGATATACCGGTTCGTTGGCTGCGAGGTAAACATCTGCAGTAGCCGTGGCAACGGGGACTGACAGAGCGTGAAGCTTTGACGGTGGTCCAGCCGCAGCGGAACTTAACCGTCTTTTCTTCCCTCGTGTATAGACGCTCATAAATAATCGAGCACCATGTGGTGCGAGAGGCGAGTTCGCTTTCTGTATGTAAGAAAAGCTGGCCGCGAGCTCGGAGAAGCGAACAGAAAAAACGTTTATCTGCCGCGAGAGCTGGGCTCGAACTCGGGTTTCTGGCGTTATAGCCTATGATTCTGCCACTGGGCTACAGGGGAGAACACACGAACTTTCGGTTAGCGCGAGCACATAACAGTACGACCTCATGTTTGTTTGCAGTCGTGCGTGTATTAAAAACAGGCTCGTTTACTGCAGTAGTAATATTTCCAGCTGCCTGAACTTAGAGGGGACTGAGAAATGTTTGAGAATTGGCGGTTTTGTCCGGCCACAGCGGGACGAAAACACTCTCTCTCCTCTTTTCGCCGGTGAGTGAGGCGCGCGCGCTGAACGTTGCTCGTGACCGTCCGCTCTGTCATCCCTTGTGAACGGCGCAATCTGCGCGGCCCAACAAGGGGGAGTGCGGGTTCGCTTTCTGTATGTAAGAAAAACTGGCCGCGAGCTTGGAGAAGCGAACAGCATACATTTTTATCTGCCGCGAGAGCCGGGATCGAACCCGGGTCTTCTGGCGCAAAAGCCTAAGATTCTGCCACTGAGCCACAGGGGGAGAATACATTGGCTATAGGTTAGAGCGAGCATATAACAGCGTCATGTCTTGTGACGGCGTTTGCTTGCAGGCGTGCGTGTATTTATAACAGGCTCGTATACTGCAATATGAACAATTCCAGTCGCCTGAGCTTAAGAGGGGACTGAGAAATGTGCGCGAGGACGAGTAGCTTTCTTGTAACGTAAAGAGAGCTCCAGGACCGTCCGTTACTGCCATCCCTTGTGAGCGGCGCAGTTTGCGCGGCTCGAACAGAGGGAGAGGAAGCTCGCTCCGAGACCGTCCACTTCTGCCATCCCTTGTGAGTGGCGCAGTAGCGCGGCTCGAACAGAGGGAGGGTGTCTATCTCATTCGCCTCATCCCCTGACGCGGCGGCGGTTGAGCGGCCGGGAGGGGGGGCGGAGAGGGCGAGAGAGAAGCTCGAGGGAGAGGTTCCGGCGAGCTCCTCAGTCATATCAGTCTCCGGTGGTCTCTACGAGCGGCGCTTCTATTGCGCGGCCCGGCAGGGACAGGCGGAGCGACAGCTTGGTCGAAAACTTCAAGTCGAGCCCGCAGGGTCGATATTGAAAGTTCTTCGCACTCGGGGCAGCCGCCCGTAGAGAGTGCGGTGGCGGCGTGCTCGCGGCCCAGGCAGAGAGCGCAGAAGAGGTGGCGGTCTCCGTTGCTGAGCGGGGCGCGGCACGAGCCGCAGGAAAAAAACGAGGCGTTTTGACAAAAACGCCTCGTGCTCTTTTAGAACAGTGAGAGTTAGTGTGTGTCGCAGGGCGAGCACACACAGCAGTAATAAAAGGATATGTCGCCGGATAGCGTAGCAGGCACGGATGGCTGAAGGCGGCGAAGGCGGCCGGCTTCTTCAGGCGCTGTCCTAGGCTTGCTGGTCGCTGGTTTCAACGGCGGCGGCTCTCAAGATCCAGCGATGCGAAGAGCTTCGCTGAAGACAAGAAAATCAGATTTTTCAGCCTGTGAGCCCTGCTTATATACACACTGGCCACACCCATCCTGACGGTTAGAGGGGTGTGGAGGGCGCGAAGCGCCCTCATTGGATGTGAGGTCACACAAGGCTCACTGATAGGCTTAAGCAGTTGCCGCCTGGCAGCCAATGAGCACGCTTATACAGCCTGCCATGGTCTGCCGGCTGCCGCACTGCGTTGACAATGAATACAAAATTAAGGATAATTTTTGGCTTCAGATCTCGAAGAAAGAAGACTTTCCCGTAGCGTAAGCAACTTACGCAATACGAGAGAACCTCTCGTAAGAGAACTTAAACTTAGTTCAGTTAGTTGCCAAAGCAATGCTTCTAATATATTTTTTATTTGTTTTTTACTTGCTGAATATATATATATATATATATATATACTAAAATAATGTAATATAATTTGGGGTCAGTAAATGTATCTTTATATGTATATTTATATGTATATACATTTACTGACCCCAAACTCTCTCTCTCTATATATATTCACACATCCAGACGAATATGATTATTTCTCATGCCAATAAAAAAATTTCACATAGCAAAAAAGTATTTATGACAAAAAAACTATCTTTAATATAATTTTTTTTTAATAATATTACACAGACATGTTTTGTCAGATTCACTCTGTTTTGGGGATGTATTTGCTAGTTGTGATGGAGGTCAGTGATTTCTTCATTTATCGGTGCCGTTCGTTACGTCAGTCCCTTAACTGTGTACATGTAGATACAACAAATTTCAGCTGAGCAGAATCTATCCTAAAGGAACTCGAGTGGACTCCTCCAACTACATGCCACAGGTGTTCTGGAACGCCGGCTGTCAGCTCGTCGCGCTCAACTTTCAGACCATCGGTGAGCAGATCAATAACAAGACTTGTTCAAATAGGACTTAACAGCGATATGAAATGTCAAGTGTAATATTGTGTTTTACTCTGCTCTCTCAGATCTGTCCATGCAGCTGAACCTCGGCATGTACGAGTACAACGGGAAAAGTGGCTACAGACTCAAGCCGGAGTTCATGAGGCGACCGGACAAGAATTTTGACCCCTTCACAGAAAGCACAGTGGATGGGATCGTAGCCAATACCTTATCAGTGAAGGTCAGGTTTATTACACTCACTAGAATTATGACTTTTAGCTGGAACATGTGACTGTTGCCAAAACTCATTTGCAATGCACTATTTCGATACAATCTATAATTTGAATTTGATGCATTTAGGGCCCTATTTTAACGGTCTAAGCGCATGGTCTAAAGCGCAGGGCGCAAGTGCACTTAGGTCGTGTCCGAATCCACTTTTGCTAGTTTACCGACGGGAAAAATGGTCGGCGCTCCCGGCGCATGGTCTAAAAGGGTTGTTCCTATTCTCTTAATGAGTAATGGGTGTGTTTTGGGATTTACATTAGTGATGTGCGATACTGCAAATTTCGGTATCGATCCGATACCAAGTAAATACAGGGCCAGTATCGCCGATATCGATACCGATACCAATACTTTTTCATTTTAAAAGCATGCACTTGAACTTGTATGCACTTTCCTGTGCTAGAGCAGTGTGTCATGATTTATGAGGTGAATGCATCATTAATATGCTAAATCTGAATACGTTTTCATGACTACTAAATATTTTGTGATTTGTGCTCTCAACTCGCCTGTAATTAGTCAGTGACTTTTACAAAACTACCCTAATTATAGTACTAGCCTACTACTAGCCTACTAGTACTAGCCTACTGTTCAAACGTTTGGGGTCTGTAAGATTTTTAATTCTCTTCTGCATTTATTTGATCAAAAATACAGTAAAAACTGTAATATTACAATTTAACATGGGCTATCTGTTTTCTATGTCATACTAAACTGTAATTTATTCTTGTGATCAAAGCTGAATTTTCGGCATCATTACTCCAGTCATGATGATAATTCATTTTAATATGCTGATTTTCTGCTCAGTAAACATTTCTTATATTATCAATGTTGAAAACAGTTTCATATTTTTGTGGAAACCATGATACATTTTATGCAGAATTATTTGATGAACAAAGTTGAAAGAACAGCATTTATAAGTAGATTTTTTTTTAACAGTGAAAAACCCTTGACTGTCACTTTTGATCAATTTAATGCATCGATCCTTGTTGAATAAAAATATTAATTTCATTAAAAAAATTTTGCTGACGTCAACATTTTGAACCGTTATGTACACTTTTGGATAGTTTATTGCGAAATAACTCCCGATTGTTTCTCTATCATCTAAGCAAGGCTTCGTTTCCCAAACGCACTGGGCCTGAGAGCGAACTCAGCGAAGCACCAGCATCGAACGCTCTCTGTGATTGATTGGTTTCGTCTTGTATCCAGATGACTAGGAGAAAAAGTTCTATCCTACACAATTATCCGCTAACATTCGCTTATTTTTCCACTTAGGTTATTTTTCGCACTGAATTGCGTGCTAAATTAATAAAAAAATATTGGTAAAAAAACACACATTTGGATCGATATTTTTATGTGAGGATCGATCCTTTTCGATACCACGTCAGTATCGAAAGTATCGATACCTCAGGATCGATCCGCCCACCCCTAATTTACATGCGTTAAACCAATCAGAGTCTCATCTCCCATTCCCTTTAAATGCCAGTTGCGCTCGCGCCATGGCTGATTCGCTATTTACATGACGGAATTTTATAGTGGAAAGACTGAACGCTTCTCCAGAGCGCAAACGGATCTGCTCGTGCGCGAGGTTAAAGCTGTTTGTGTGTGTGTGTGTGTGTGTGTGAGGTTAAAGCACAAGCAGAACATCTACGGGACAAGCCGGATTCCACCATATCTTTATGTACACAGTAATAATCTTTTACATTGTAATCCTTTTATTTTAAATATTTGGCATGTTTGTGTGCTGCTGTGTGTCCCTGTGTGTGTAATAATCAGAGTGTGTGTAATAATCAGAGTGTGTGCATGTTGTGGACCCGCCTATAGGCGCACATTACTAACGCACTCTTTAAATAACAAAAAAAATATTGCGCCATTGACTTTAGAGCAGTTTTCAGTCGGTCAATGGCTCAGTCTATTTCAGTTCCTCAAAATTGCAACGCTCCAATAATGCGCCAGAACACACACCTGGTTCTCAGACCAGCAGCCCATGGGTGCACAGATGGGTGCGAGTGCATTTGCTATTTAAACAGCGTGGCGCAGGACATGAAAAATGATAACTGCGTCAGGCTGAAACTAGCAAAAACACTTGCGTCGCGCTTGCATTGCGCCAGGTGTAAGATAGGGCCCTAGGGATGTGTTAATATATATGTTGCATTTTGATGTTTTTGTGTAAGAAAAATGTCATCACGTCTTCCATTAGATCATATCAGGACAGTTCCTGACTGACAAGAAGGTGGGCGTTTATGTGGAGATTGACATGTTTGGACTTCCAGTTGACACGAGACGAAAAGCTTTCAAGACAAAGACGTCCCAAAGCAACGCCATCAACCCTGTGTGGGACGAGGAGCCCATCGTCTTTAAAAAAGTATGTGATGTGTTTGCTGTTGTAATCATTAGATGGCCGGAGAGCATGAGATATATATTTGTGTTGTTTGTTTGTCAGGTTGTGTTGCCCACCCTCGCTTCCCTGAGGATAGCCGTGTTTGAGGAGGGAGGGAAGTTCATCGGTCATCGGATCATTCCCGTCTCAGCCATTCGTCCCGGTGAGAATCTCAGTCATGTTTATTAAAGTGCCCCTATTATTCTATGTTAAAGGTCCCTAATTTAGTTTTGGAGTCTCCTGCAATAGTTTTACATGCATTTCTCTCAGTGTCCGAAACGGTTCGTTTAAGGATTCAGTCTGTCTAAGCTCCGCCTCTCTGAGAGCTGCTCTGCTCTGATTGGTCAGATGACCCAGTCTGTTGTGATTGGTCAGAAACCAAACGCTCATTATCATATCTGAATCTCAGCTCTTGATACACAGTGGTACGAACAGTAACGATGGCGTGGGTTTTACCGTATCAATCTCATCAGTGGATATTCTTTAACAGCGTTTTCTCGACATGAACAACACGAAACAAACTCTTCCAGTCTCAGATACACTACAGTGTTTGAGGGCGGGGCTAAGAGACGCTGTTCATCCGGCAGCCAATAGGGTGACATTATGCAAATCAGTTATAAACCTACGCATGTTCAGCAGGAAGTGAGACTGAATTACTGACGACTCTTTCTTTTAGGAGACAAAAACTCCATTTATCTTTGCTGAGGTTTTACATTCACAAACTGCTCTATTACACACCACATGAAAGGACATATTTTAAGAAGCATAGCAGGGCACATCAAATTAGCCTGAACACTTTACTTATAGACTAATTCCAGTTTGAGATGTTCTGTCATGTTTGTTCTTTATAAACCGTGATCTCTTCATAGTATTTGCATACTGATATGTCATTGGTCTTTTTTTCTTGCATTTATTTAGTCGCCTTTACGTTGAAAAAATGTTGTTGCGTTGCGTCATCACGACATCAAATGGCATTTATGATTTCCTTTATACAGTTTAAACTAGTGGTTTTCAACTTTTTTGACTTGAAGGTCGAACACAATATTCAATATATAGGCTATGTTTAACCCATATATGCTGAGTGTTGATTTAATTAACTACAATTCATGTTGTGATTACAGAAATTGTAAGAACTGTATGTTTTTCATTAAATAATAGTTGTTGAAGGAAAAATAGAAATATGATTTCATCTTATTTTTTTGTTTAAAAAAAAACACATTTATTTGAATTTACGTAGTTTAGAGTTAGAAAATTTTAGCATATAATTAGTAATTTATTCATTTAGATACATTTAAGGCTGCAACATGGACATGCAGAGGGGTTTATTGTATTAAACAATAATTGTCTCATATTCTCACAGGTTATCGTTACATCGGTCTGAGAAATGAAAAGAATCAAGCTCTAACTCTTCCTGCTATATTCGTGTACATCGAGGTCAAAGACTACGTACCGGATACATTCGCTGGTAAGAAGTTCATTTCTATAATAATCACCCGCCATCTGAAACATCTGGCAGTTTTAGCATCTGCTACTCACAAAAAGCGCTAGAATTACCATAGTACTACTGTGGTGTCCATATGTATACCATGGTAAATATGAGAGAATCTCACAAGCTGGATCATAATCAAGAAATTATACTTTGCATTCAGAAAATGGACATCAAACTGCTCTGCATTATTTACAACATATGTGACAAATATATTCAGTGTGAATTATGACTCACCAGTACCGTGGTTTATATCAGAGTACTGTAGTATTGCCGTATGATACCTTCCCTTTGCTTTTTGTGAGGAGCTTTTCCATGGTCATCCCAGCGGTGGTTTTATGCTTATTTGCATACCGAAACTATGAGATGGGGGATTTTGGGACCGATTCACGTCTCCAATACCCAGAATGCTCCTGTTTGTGTTAAAAAGTGTTACAGCGCAGAGGAACAACAACACTGACCTTCTCAGCAGCGTTTCACACGTTTGTTTCCACTCGTCTGTTTTCCTGTCAGACACAAATACTGATGGGACGCTCTTAAGAGACGACTTTTTTTTTCTTTGTTTATTTGAAATGGAAACTTTGCCTTGTTAAAGCCACATAAAAACAGTGACCTCATCTATTTAAAGCTAAAATGGGGCATCACTTGTTAAACATGCAAATTTACAAAGTGATATAGACCCCACAGAAGATGTCACAACTTTTATTTCATGTTAATAACTAATTATCAGAGACTTTTCTTTAGAAAATATTGAATCTAACACTGTTTATGTAAATGAAGGCATTTTTTAAAAGATGAAATGATCCATAAAATGCCAAGAAAAAAAAATATTATCAAAATTTCTCTTAATTAAGGGTTTCTGGCTGAAATGAAACTTCAGATATAAGAGTGAAATGTCACTGCAAGAAGAAGGTCTTTAAAAGGGGCAGAGCATAATGTCAGATATCAATTCTAATTTCTTGGGTTATTATTTTTCATATAAAAAAAAAAAAATTGAAGTTGCAAAATATTGTGAAAACATTACAGTTGTTAACTAACTAAAGTGACTTTAGCTCACAGTATCTAAAGCAGAGACTGGTTTGTGTGTTTGACGTGACTGACGGTGTGTTTCTGTGTTGAACAGATGTCATCGAAGCGCTTTCCAATCCCATCAGATACGTCAACTTAATGGAGCAGAGATCCAAACAGCTGGCGGCGCTCACTTTAGAGGAAGGAGAAGAGGAGAAGGACACTAAAGAGGTTCAGATTCAGATTCACACTACAAATCTTCACACCTGAAAGTTGGAGAGTGAAATTATGACCCTACAAATTCTATTAAACCATCAAAATATGAAGAAATGCATTATATATTTTTTTTAAATATGAGGGAAGAATAAAACACTACACTTGGGTAAGGAATTTACCTGACAAAATTATTGGCCAAAAAAAAATTGCATAGAAAAAAAAAATCTCACTGGAAAAAGCACACATTCACTATAACATAATCTTTTATTAATATTTCATTGGTTCTTGCATGTGTTTTTTTTTTTTTTTTTTTGCATGTGTACATCATTTCTTTGAATGAAAGCTTGACCAAAAAATTATGTCGGCTCAATTTGGCATGTTTCATAGAGTTATCATAAATAAAATATCAACTCCAAGCACATCTACGCAAGATGTTTGAAAACCTTTAACAGTTTTTTAATAATATTTGAATAAAGGGTGAAGATGAAAATTTTCCTAAGTTAGACATCAGTTTTGGCCACTAGTGTGTGTGTGTGTGTGCGCGCGCGTGTGTGTGTGCGCGCCTGCGCACGTGCGTGCGTGTGTGTGTGTGTGTGTGTGTGTGTGTGTGTGCGTTTGTTTATTTATTCAATTATATAAGAAAAGAGCCTTAAAAATGTATAAGAAAAAGCACTTTAAAAGGGGCAAACCAGTGCTAATGTCAAATATTAAAATGAATTTCTCAGATGTAATATACATGAGCATCAGTTAGTGCTAGATTTATAATGGGATCACTTCACTAATTACTCTTGTCTAAACTCTAATCACATTCCCATTCATTTACTTAAGAATTAAGTCATTTTTCGGATGAGTTTTTTCCTTCGTTCCAGAAAGCTGTTTCTGTCACTGTTAAACGGGTCTGTGTTTGGCAGAGAATGGTGTTTGGTGATGTTTCTTGTTGTTCAGGCGGATCCAGGTGTTGAAAACCCCTCGGAGGTTACAAGCGAACCCAAACCCGCCCCGGTTGAGAACGGAGTGAGTCACGCTCCCAGTGCGGCTCCTAAACCAGCGTCCCAGATCAGCACACAGCCTCAGTCCACAGGTCAGACCTTCACACACCTTCTCATCTGCTACAGGTGTGATCTGAACTACACATCATTACTGCCGTTTGTGTCAAAGCTACAATATGTAACCTTTTTGGGTAACACTTTATAATAACTGCACGCTATTAATCATTAGTTAAGCATTAGTAAACAGTTAATTCATCATTTATAAAGCATTAATAGACATTAATAAGCAGTTTATAAATACAGCTATAAATGCTTTATTCTTGATTTTAAAGCATATCTATAATGTGTTTAATAATTGTATTGTCATACTTTATTAATGATCAATTTATCATTTCTAAATGAAGTATTGCATTATTTACAAACCAGTTATTTAGGAGTTGTCAGTGATTCATAAGATCCCTTAGAAATTGTAAGTAAATGTGGTTAATTCAGGTAGTTATAAAGCATTTAGTAGTGGTCAGTTCACTATGTGTGTGAGCTCATCTAAAGTGAGGACTAGTTATGCTTTGTAAAATATTTATAAAGGAGATTTAAAGACTCACTGATCTTCGAAACACAAAAAGGAAACGAACACAACACAGCGATACAGAACATAGAAATATTTAAAAGCCTTTAAATCTCCTTTATAAATGCTTTATAAGGCATAACTAGTCCTCACTTTAGATGAGCTCACACACATACTGAACTAACAACTACTAAATGCTTTATAACTACCTGAATTAATCATAAATTACAGTTTAAATACATGTTAATAAACCATTTATTAAAACAGAAAGTAACTATTACTATATGTCTGAATAATAAGATGTATGAATGTACATTTAAATAGTTTATTAATCATTTACTTGCAATTTCTAAGTGATCTTATGAACCACTGACAACTCCTAAATAACTGGTTTGTAAATAATGCAATACTTCATTTAGAAATGATAAATTGATCATTAAGAAAGTATGAAAATACAATTATTAAACACATTATAGATATGCTTATAAATCAAGAACAAAGCATTTATAGCTGTATTTATAAACTGCTTATTAATGTCTATTAATGCTTTATAAATGATGAATTAACTGTTTTCTAATGCTTAACTAATGATTAATAGCGTGCAGTTATTATAAAGTGTTACCGAGATTGGTAATGAAATATCCAAAAATCACTTGCACAGTGTGATATATTTCCTGCAGTTGTGTACTTACAATATCCCAAAAGTTCCCAAAGATTTTTAATTTCAGAGAAATACCCATTTTAAATAATGGCTCGTCCCTGTTCAGTGTCGCCTGTCTATGACGTAACATCCGCGTTATCCCTGGTTTCCGCTCGTACTGCCATAGTAACCATGGCGACGGACGTGGACAACTGCGTTACGTCTAGCGGCGCGCTCACACTGTTGTTGTTGTTTCGTTCAAACATTATGGATCATGGCAAGCAGACTTTGGGACAAAAGTAAAACTAAAACGAGGATCAATATCAGTGTGGCGTTTTCGAGATGCCGAGAGCTAGCGTCCGCGGCTAACTTCCACTTGACAGAGACGCCGCTCTTGCATGAGCTTTATTAGACAGGTGAGCAAATGTACATAAAACTAATCAATGTTATACAGCTCAACATGATGAAATGTTAGAATATGATCAGTATGTTATTCTAATGTTGATCTCGCTCACTGCTAGTCTCATACAGACAAACTAACACATAGAATAACATCATAACTTTCAACACTCGAATGCAGTTTAGTGTGATAGTGTAGAGCAAGTGAAACAGCGCTGCGTTACCTCACAAGTTTCATTCGTCTAATAAACTGACCTGTGTGAGTATTACTCAGCACTTGCGTTCGGTAGAATGACATTTCCTTAAACCTATATCCGCGGGACTCGCGTGTGACGCTGATATCCGTCTCTCACTAGCACTCGCGCTCTGCTTCATTCCACAGTCATGTTCAAAACATCAATGTTTTCACTCATCCATAAACATTATTAGATCCATCGGCATGACGACAAGTTCCATAATTCCGCTTATCACTGCGTCATCAACCTACGCCTCTGTTATTGTAAGAGGTTAGCGACCCCTAGTGGCGAAAAAAACAAACATATTGTAGCTCTAAGGTGTTTCACACATTCACACATCGGACAAGACAGGACAGAAACATGATGAATGTTATTAGATATGCATGAATCATATCTGATGAGATCTTATCTGGATATGTTTCAGGCTCAACGAAACCAGCGGCAAAGACTGAAGATCTCATTCACAGCGTCCTCACCGGTCAGTGTTAAACACATCTAATGGCTTTTTATCACCTGTTTAAAAGATGTGAAAGAGACCCGATTCAGTGAAATAAAAATCTGAAGTAATTGCATGGTTTATATTAATATATTATCATATATAATATAATTTTATATGATGAACTTATGTTTTTCTTTCATATTACACATATAGAGAAAATAACAGAATAAACAATCCATGGCAAATATAATATAATATAATATAATATAATATAATATAATATAATATAATATAATATAATATAATATAATATAATATAATATAATAATAAATGTATTATTAAATATAAATACTATGTAAATAATATTCTATACACACACACACACACACACACACACACACACACACATATATATATATATATATATATATATATATATATATGTATCGCAGCTCTCGGCACACGTGTGTGTGTGTGTGTTTTGTAAACATAAATTATAGAATAAACAATATTTCCAAAATAATTAAAATATATTAACATAAAATAATATAAGAAATTTAATACATATGATTTTGTTTTTGTAAACATAAATAATAGAATAAACAATAGCATATTATTTCAAAAATAATTAAAATATATCAACATATAAAATAAAACTAAATTTTATATAATTTTATATAAATAATTATAAATAATAAATAAATAATTTATATAAAATTTATATTAGTAAAATAAAATACATTAATTAATTAATTAATTAATTTAAATTTAATATATATATTTTATACTAAAATTCTATATATATATATGATAAATATATAAGAATAAACAATAGCAGGTTATTTTATATTATATATATATATATATATATATATATATATATTATACAAATAATTCAGTCAAGTGTGCAATAAGAAGCTATATTTTGCTTATGTTATATGAGACATCAAATAAAATTCTGTTTTATTAGGCTGTTGAGTCTAAATCATTTTGAAGGTTCACTATAAATTATTTAAACACTTCTGATGTGCAGATTTAGAAAATCCATTGACTTGAGCTTCAGAAAAGGTTAATAAAAATATGGAGGTGGAATATAAAGGAGTGATTTCACAGTCCATAAAACCCTGTTCCTCAGAGATGGAGGCGCAAACCGTGGAGGAGCTCAAACAGCAGAAGGGCTTCGTTCGAGAGCAGAGACGACACTATAAAGAGATGAAGGACCTGGTGAAGAAACATCACAAGAAAACCACTGAGATGATCAAGGAGCACACGGCCAAATACAACGAGATCCAGCACGACTACCTCCGCAAACGGGCCGTCCTGCTGAAATCTGCAAAACGAGACGGTAAGAAGAGGTAGGTAGACGTCCTCTGATCGACTGCTGTGTGGGAGTGTGTGTCCAAACATCCGCTGAACAGACGTCTCACACACTTGAGTCTGCCGTCAGGTGCTTGTCCTCCAGTCCCGAACACGGACCCTCGTTCTTCGAGCAGGAACTGAACACTCTGGATCAGGACAGCGGACAGAAGCTGTCCGACCTCAAAGAGCAGCAGCAACAGCAGCTCCTGAACCTCCGGCAGGAACAGTATTACAGCGAGAAATATCTGAAGAAGGAACACATTAAACAGGTGAACAGTGGGAATACACAACTCAAACTAAAGTATTTGCAAATTAACTCTCAAATAACTCAGTAAGTCATTGCAACTTGTATTTTTTACATTTTTAACTTTTAAGCAATTTTAACCTTTTTTTTAAATAAGATTCAACACAATTTTTTTAAACTCAGTTTGATATCATTTCTTGATATCAAGTTGAAAAGACTTAAACTTGCCTTATTTGATTGTACTTAAAAGTTTAAGGCAAACTTAAATTTTTACATCTGTAATATTACACATATACAGAAAATAATGCCAATAAGGCCCAAACATTAGGACATTATTTGAAATAAAATTTGAAACAAAAACAAGTGTTAATTCATTTGCAAATTACACTTTTATAGATTTTTATTGATTGACTCTTTTGTTAATTTGCAAATGACTCTTTTATGACTTATATATATATATATATATATATATATATATATATATATATATATATTTATGCTAATAATATAAATTAATAAAGTAAAATATATCTTAAATATAAACATGAGAACATGATATATATATAATGTTTATATTTAAGATATATTTGTATATTTTACTTTATTAATTTATATTATTAGCATATATATATATATATATATATATATATATATATATATTAAACAGATAGTATATATATATATACAGATAGTAATTCAATAAACAAATCAAAGCAAGTTTTTTTTTTGTTATAATGCTTTTGTTCCTTTTTTTAAGTCTCTTTTGATAAAAGTGTCTGCTAAATGCATAAATGTAAATATAAAGATATAAACCAGCCAAGTGTACAATGTAAATGTCTGCATCCAGAAATTTTTTGCTTACTTTATGTGAGAAATCCAAAAGTATAAATGATGTACACATTTCTGACATACAACTTTAGAAAACCTCTTTAAAGTTGTTTTGAATGAATGGGTCATGAAGCCTGATGGTGTGTCCGCAGGTTATCGAGAAGCTGACCGGCATCGCTGAGGAAAGTCAAAGCAACCAAATGAAGAAAATCAAGGAGCTGTGTGAGAAGTGAGTCTGTTACCAATATCACAAGCATCCTTTCATAATTCATGAGGTCATGTAGCGTCAACCTCGCTGTTACGTCTGTGTTTACAGAGAAAAGAAAGAACTGAAAAAGAAAATGGACAAGAAGAGACAAGAGAAGATCAATGAAGCCAAATCAAAGGAGAAGCACTTGACAGAAGAGTAAGAGTTCATCTGTTCATCATTTTCCTGGATAAAATGTGTGTTTTGGTTGAAATCATTCTTCTAGCATCCACACTAATCCAGATACATTTGAAAACACACTTTTTCCTCCACGTTTGGGCCTTCTGTCCGCACTGAGACGGCGTTTTGTCTTTCGAAAACTGAGATTTTTTAAGAATAGATACATTTGAAAACGCTGTTTCCTCACTGTAGTGTAGAGTCTGAATAGCCTGGCAAGCCAGACCTACATCAAGATGTTAGGTCTGGCAACTCACCATAGACACGCTCAGTCCGAGGGGCGGGATACACGGCTGTCTTTCAAATTCCCTCTGCACGCAATAGGACAGCGCTTCAACCAACCAGAGCGTTTTCCCAACAGCGGAGCTAACGTTAGTTGACAGATTCAACTTTTGAATCTGGCCGGCAAAACTACGAACGAACACATCTTCCTTTTTTAAGAATGACTTAAGTGCCGTTCTTTGCTCTTTCCTCAAAGAACAGCTTAACTCCAAGTCCTCCAGAGTCGCGGCCAAAGCCGATTCGAAAGACTGTTCTCCAGCAGCAGCTCTTCTTTGTTTTCAAGTAGCAGGGAACCGTTGCAACTCTGTCGTCATTATGTTAAGCCCGCCCCGCCTACTCTATACACGATGTGATTGGCCTGACCCAATTTAGGTTTTTACAGCTCCGAAAGTCAACGGAGAGTTGCTAGACTACCCTGGCTGCAAAATACATTTTGCTGCCGCTAGGGTGCGTCTAGATTTCTAGGCTAGAGTCTGAAAACAGAGGTTTTGAAAACAATGACGCATGTTTAGTCAACGCAAGTATCAAACGCGAAACGCAAGTAACTTTGTGGGCGGGTCTCGGGCGCTGTTGCTATTATACCGGTGGGATAAATGACTCTTGCGCCCGACGCAAATCTAAAATGTGTTGGTCTGAAGTAGCGTCATTACTCATAGTAGGTGTGGTTTGGGCGTAACGTGAAATAAACCAATCAGAGCGTCATCTCACATTCCCTTTAAGAGCAGGAGCGCTTGTTCCATGGCGAATTGCTATTATAACGGCGGATTTGCCAGACGCACGCCAGGAGCGGTTCACAGCCGAGGAGACCGACGTTCTCGTCAGGGCCGTAAAACACAGAGAAGTGACATTGGGGATGGAGAAACACACCCAAATTAGCTTCGGTTAAACAGGCGTATTAGCCTGCCTTGTGCGCAGCGCGATTTTATTCACGCTGCTAGGCAGCCTGGATTCCATGGACTAGATTTTCGCCTCAGCGAGGGGACCAATCACAGAACGGGGAGGGAGCAGCAAGACGATGACGACGTCTATGCGACACACCGAAGCAGTTTGTTTATATCTATGGATCCAACATGGCATCAGACGCGAAGTTACCTTTCGATGCAGCCTTAGATAGTGTTCTAAGTAGTTTAGAACGCAAGTTTATTTCGTCTTCTTCCTCGTCGAATTTCTGTCGCTCTACATACGTCATCTGGTATAATTGAAACGATTGGCTATGAGCTACGTACAGGCGCAATAGACATTCGTAGCGTCCAATAAACGGCTCTGGGCATTCGTAAACCACGCCTCAAATACGAGAAAATGAACATGTGGTTCCCAGACCACGTCTCAATGAGAAAGAGGTCTGACGTTAGCCAGGCTACAGGTGTATAATAATTTCGGTAAATGTGTAAGCTAGATTTATGCCTATTTTTTCACATCTTCATGGACACAACAATGATTTCCCTCATGTGTTAATATTGTTCCTTGTATTAATGTATGGTTTTCTAAAAATGAGAACTGCTGCGTCTGTGTAGATGAGAGAAGTAAAGTGTATACGCGTTGTGCACACGCTACATTATGGCCAAGCATGCGCCCTTAAACTAGCATCTGAATAACGCGCCACTGACTTTAGACTAGGTTTCTCCTGGTCTGTGGCGGAATTGTTTTCTGAAACTGCAAAATAGCACCAGTGAACGTTTGCGCCGGAACACGCCTCCTCTTTTCGCTGAACCGCCCCCGGGAGCGCAAGTTCATTCCCTAATTTACCGACGTGCATCTGTGGAGGGAAAAGTCCGCTGTGCGTCGGGTGCAAAATAGGAATGATACATACGGTGTACAAAGTCAATTGCGCTGGGTGCAAGATAGGGCCCATATTGTACCAATAGATATATATTTAGAGCCTAAAACTAACTTTTTGCCACACCTGCCAATGGCCGGTTACTTAAGAAAATGTACCGGCCATAAATATTTTTTATATATTAAAAACAGCCAGTTATGACACCAACATTTTAGATAGCAGTAAAAATTCACAATTCTCTATTTCAATTTCAATACCAATGCTAAAATTACTAGGCTACCTAATATAAATGTAAAACATTATTAAAGACGGGTTACAGTAGTTTTCAGGTAGAGACACTGAATAAAGTAATCAAATGTAAAATAACACTGGATATAGTCTTCACTGTATTAATTAAACAGATTATTCCTTATTAACGTTTCAAAAAGTTCAAGTCAAGAGCAGTGAGTGATTTTTTTCTTTGTCCTTTTGTTGTTTGATTAACATTAAATATTAGGCTGCTGTCCCTTTAAGAGTTTATGCACTGATTCAATATATATGATTCAATGTGTTGTCTTTCTCGACTGTTACGTTCACTCAAGCCATAACTGATTGTGCTTACTAGGATACTTGCCGAGACAGGCATTTTTTGATAATTGTGACCCTGGATCACAAAACCAGTCACGAGTCACACGGGTATATTTGTGGCAATAGCCAACAATACATTGTATGGGTCAAAATTATAGATTTTTCTTTTATGCCAAAAATCATTAGGATATTAAGTAAAGATCATGTTCCATAAAGCTATTTAGTAAATTTCCTACCGTAAATATATAAAACATGTATTTTTGTGAGTGAATGCGGCACAATCGTGAACATAAATGAACAACTTTAAAGGAGATTTTCTCAATGTTTCGATTTTTTTGCACCCTCAGATTCCAGATTTTCAATAGTTGTATCTCGACCAAATATTGTCCTATCCTAACAAACCATACATCAATGGAAAGCTTATTTATTCAGTTTTCAGATGATGCATAAATAAATTGACCCATGTGACTGGTTTTGTGGTCCAGGTCTGTGACGCGGCTCACACAAAACTTCCCACATAGAGCGAGAGTTCACTTTTGCGTATTCTTGCGCTTGAATATTTAAATTACCAAGACTTAAACTCTTGCGACGATGTCTTGGCGAGTGATAACTTTAAGCCCTGTATATATTATATCCTATATTTACACTGGTGTGTGCCTGCTATGTGTTATTCACGTTCACAGTGTTGCTAAAGATGCATGTTTATTTGTACAGTCTTCATATTACAATCCATCAGAACATTTACTCTCAATTGCAGTAGCGTTGTAGACCAGACATGTATAGTGGCGATGGAGTGCGACCTTGATCTCTACAGAGATATTTCACTAATAAAGTGATCGTACCAGAAGAATAGCGTAAGAACTTTATTATGTTTGGTCTGTCTGTCATCTCAGTGAGCTTTTATTTTGTTTTAGCCTTGCGCAGTCGCATCTTCCAACGTCTCAGTGTGGATGAGAAACTTTTGGACATTTTTAGTGTGGACGGAAAGCGTTTTGAAACCAAAAAGCGTGAATGAGTGAAGATTTCCACAGAAATACACACTTCAGCACATCATAGAGATTTAAAATTGGTGTGTTTTTCAAAATAAGAGAATAAATAACTTGAATGCAATGCAAATCACTCTAGATAAAAGCATCTGCCAAATGCATACATGAAAATGCACAAATCTGACACAAAAAGATCTCGATTCATATCAGTAGAGATGAATTTATAAGAAATAATGCAGACTCAAAAGTGAAGTGCTTATATAAAATCTGACTACACACAGTTTCATTCAGGTGATTCAGTGAGGGAAGTTGTGAGCATAATTGGTATTAAAATACTGTAAGCTATAAAGATGCTTATATCATTGACCCTAGAGATATCCACTTACTCCAAACTAATCATGAATCGATTTGGAGACAAAAAAGAAGATTCATTTCAGGTTATTTTCATTAATGTTCTGGGAGGCAATTAAAGGAAAGGAAAGAATTATATTATTCCTTATAAAACTGGCCTCTAGATGGCAATAAAACACTGATAAATGCTTCACATGAACCATAACTCTCTCTGTGTGTGTCTCTCTCTCTCTCTCTCTCTCTGTCTCTCTCTCTCTCTCTCTCTCTCTCTCTCTCTCTCTCCTCTTCTCTCTCTCTCTCTCTCTCTCTCTCTCTCTCTCTCTCTCTCTCTCTCTCTCTGTCTCTCAGGGAGAAACTGGAGATCAACCGGTCTTATGTGAACGACGTGGTCCAGCACATTAAGAGGGTAAAAGAGTTTCCCCACTTCTCAAGATCATACATGAGAATAAATATGATTCTTCACACTTTTTGTCTTTTTCATCACTAGCTGGAAGACGCTCAGACTAAAAGACACGAGAAGCTTGTTGAAACCCATAAAAGCATTCTGCAACAGATATTAGATGAGAAACCCAAGGTAAGAGTGATGATATGATATGGTACCATAGTAACACCTTGTTTTGGATACATGCCATGGTACTATCATTCAAGCGCTTTTATCCCTCATCTCATTTGGAGTTTGACGTCACATTAATGAACACTGTAGAATGAGAGATATTATTATTACTAGCGCTGTCACTGTTATTGCTGTGAATGTGTGTGCTGTTGCTTTCTGGGAAGTTTGACAGATGAGTGTTGGATGAAACATCACAGCGTCTGTGTGTCGCATCAATACATATTTCACAAACGTCATTGATTTTCTGCATCGGTCAATCACTATCATGCCTTTATACGCAACAATATTTTTTGTCAGCATCAGTTGTTTAACTTTAACCCTGTAGTGTAAAGCCTGGCAGATTTATGAATAATGTTTTTTTTATTTTTTATTTTTTATTTTTTTTTATTAAAGGTTTTCATGTGTTTTTGTTGAGTATCATATTTCATCGATCAGGTTTTTATATTTATCCATCCGGTCTCATATAGTATGATATAGTGAGAATATGAAGGGAATAAAACGCCTCAGTTTTATTCAGAGACTCAAAATGAGCAAAAATATACAATTTGATGCAGATGCTGATATTTATATGGTTGAAATGTAATTCTGATGATTGTAATGTAAATCAATGAGATCTTAATAACAGTATTGCAGATACTAACATAAAATGCACATTAATATCAGTCATCACTATATATCTGTCAATAATGTCTAAGTAAGATGTCATTTAATGCTTAGTTTTATGATCAAATCTCTGTAGTTTTAAAACATATAATGCAATGCAATACAATGATGATTGACAGATGAACAAATAAACCTTCCTCAAAAGCCTGATGATCATATTTGAGACTCACATTTGAACATGATTTTACTAAAATATGATGCATAGATAATCATATAAACCTAAGATGCTCCAGTCCAGTAAGTGTTAATCTTGAAATATTACTAACTGACTAAAAATCAGTGCAGATTTCATGCAAACCACGAGCTGAAGGTGGACGTTTGTACAATTCCACTTAAAAGGCTTTTTCTTGCTACAAAAGTAAAGCTATCACTCAGGCGACAGAAGGCCGATTGTGTGAAAGGTTTTTCAGATCATGCTGATCATTTAGAGGCCTTAAATATGTGCATATCAAATATGATACAGTGGGCTTCATGAGGCTGAGGAATAGTTCTCTCACTCGTCTTGGAAAGTCCATTAAGTCCTGTTCAGACTTTCTGCGGGTTTGCTCTGCGATGAGAGCGAGTAAATGATGACAATTTCAATTCAGCCCTTTGAATATTTCATAAGCTGTCAGGATTATATGATTTGGAGAATTTCATTGTGATGCGGCACATTTTTAGATGCAGAAACAGAACAAATGTGCTTTTTAATGTTCAACACGGAGATCCGACTGGATTCAGATGTGTGAAAACTGCAGCTCTTTGATTGGCTTACGAACTGTCACTCACTTCAGACCTGACCAATCATTTTACATGGAGTCAAGACTCCCTCCCCAAGCATGTAACTCTCCAAATTCAGTGTTTTATGTGCATAACAAAATGAACATGAGTGCATTCTTATCTATAAAGGAATCTGGGGAGATATCTCCATGCATTTGTTGATCGGCACGGATCGTCCCGGATCTGCTGCAGCATTAGTGAATATTGATCCGGATCTGTCAATACCGTCACATGTCACATTACTGACCCATTTATACCATCGACTCCTCACTCACAGCAGACACACACACACACACACACACACACACTCACTGAACCGCAGCACTTTGCAGTTTATGATATTAGAAGTATACATGACCATATTATTATTGCATGTTTGCAGTGATGAGGTTTTACAGGCATCATATCATTATTTTTTGTTCTTTCAGTTTACTTTTTAGTCCTCTAATAATGATTAGTTTTTTGCATCAAATTTATTTTACATTTATCATTCAATTTATTTTACATTTATAATACATTTAAGATTATTATTAAATTATATTTAAATATATTAAATAATTTTTTCAGGATCATTCTCTCTCTCTCTCTCTCTCTCTCTCTGTCCTCTCTCTCTCTCTCTCTCTCTGACTCTTACAGTTAAACATGCGGTTATTTGCTTTTTTCATGGACTTTTCCCACATTTTATTGGTTCTAATAGTAAATAATTTATTTTAAATGTATCATTAGATTTTTTTCATATAAATGATCATTTAAGTTATATTTAAATTTCTCAGATTTATTTTTTTCAGGAATATTTTCCTCACCCTTTCTCTCTTACAATTAAACATGCTATTGCTTATATATATATACATTTTTTTTTTTTTTTTTTTTGGATTCCTATTATAATGTTAATCAATGTTTGTTTGTTTTTTGCACCAAAAACAGGTGAAGTTTATTTTTTTTCATATACATTTGTTTCACTTTCTCTCTCTGACTCTTGAAGTTAAACATGCTATTTGTTTCTTTCATAGACATTTCCACATTTCTATTATTTATTTGTTTCTTATTGTTGGTTAACCTGTTTGGTTTTTGAGAACCAAATAATAACGTTCCAAGAACATTCTTTATAGGTTTTATTTTATTTGCAACCATAAAATAACGTACTTTGCAGGAAGGTTATTTGTTAATAACTTATACAGAACGTTCCCTAATGGTTATTTTTACCATGTAACCATGTAAACTAACCTTCCAATTACAACGTTGCAGATGTTTTTGTGCAATAACATATACAAAGCTCTGAAATTAGTTTAATAGAGCATTTAATAAAATGTAGAAATTAGATCAATCAAAATGCATACTATTTCCGTTAAGAAATCTTTCCTGACTAACCAAAAACAAACCATAAAGAACGTTCTGGGAACCAGAAACTAACATTTTGGGAGCGTTCTCGGGGAACCAAAAAAAGGACTATTATTATTTTGAATAACGTGCACTAATGATCAGTTTTGATTTCCTGTAGACTAATATTTTGACCTGTGTTCTCAGCTTCAGAACGACCTGGATCAGGAATACCAGGATAAATTCCGGCGGCTTCCATTGGAGATCCAGGAGTTCGTGCAGGAAAGCACCAAGAGAAAGACTGAGGATGTAGAGCAAGAAGTTCTTCCTTCTTCCTCTTCCACGCTGGAGAAACTCATGCAGAAGAGCGCACAATCTGAAGACGACACAGAAGAGGAGAAGAAAGACTGATCCGACCCTGTCCGAAACCTTCAGGATCTCTTCCCACTTCACTTTTACGTTCAATCAGTTTCGCTCCGAGAGATACGGACAGCTGATGGAGGAGAAACATGGCTCAATGTCACGCTGGGAGTTATTTTATTTCAGTTTGTGTATTCTACTCGGCTGGGTACACACTAAAGTTTAAATATGAATTATTTCTAATGTTCTGTTGATGTGCTTCGCATAATAATGAGTGAAAACAAAATGGAAGAGAATGCAGGTCATGATACTGTATAGAGATACTGTAGCGACCAATTATCTTTAATAGATGAATCTCACGAACACATCAAAACAATCCGAGTCATATTTCACCTCATTCTATACGCTCGTTCAATATTCCCTGCATTAATCCACTAATATCGTCCTCTTGAAGGAGCGAATGAGAACGAGTGAATGAATTCGGACGCTGCTGCTGCTTTTGTGCTGTTTAATAATCATTTGAAACTTAACAAACTTGCAGCTTCAGTAGTAATGAAAAGATTTATCTTGAACTCTGTCATGCATAAACCTTATTAAACTATTTAATAATCAATTAAAAAGGAAGTTATACCTGTATGATATTACGCCGTAGCCACATTGGACAAGCGGTTTGGAAAATGGATGAATGGATGATTGAGTTGCGGCGCCATCTTCTGGTCAGACATGGGAATTCTCTCACAGTGCATTATGGGTATTCTCTAGCCTTTGAGTGCGGCTGAATATTGTACACTCGTTAATGCGGTGCATTGTGGGATTGATTGAGTGCACTCGACAACGTCCACTATGGTTTTGGCCACAACTACAAATGGCTGTTCCCTTAAATAATGCCCTATTTAGGGGAAAAGGGACGATTTCAGACAAAGCCTTGGAGTTTTTGGGATGACATATGACCCGGATGTGTTCACGACAGGCTTTGTGAGATTCACTCTTAAGGCCCGTTCATATCAAGGACGATAGCCGTAACGATAAAGATTTAAGATGTGTCCCGAATGATGCACTATAAAGTATGTACTTTACTGTATTGAATGAGCTTTATAAGGTTATTTTGTCATTCAGCATTTGAGTCTGAAGCCCCTCCCCCTCCGCTACGTTCGCCATGATGTCATTATCATGTGACCATCCAGCATCAGTTGCATTCATACACCCTCTCCCGTGTCCTCATGGGATAGTAAAGTGTCCATCGTATGCACTAGGGATGCACCGATATGAACATTTTGCCCGATAACCGATAATTCTTTATATTTGAAAGCCGATAACCGATATATCGGCCGATAAATCTAAATCCAAATTTGTATATAATATTTGAGAGCCTGATTACTAAATTAACAGTCTCACCATTAAAAGCCATGTCCCAAAAACACAATTATAATGTTCTCGTTATAATTTTATCCAGACTTGCACTTTACTGTATTTTCCTTTTTGAAATTATTCCTATCATATTTCAAGCAAATCAAAACCATCATGTTGAACTCTGCGCATCTGAAGTCTCTCAGCTGAAGGACATAATACATTATTTATCGGCTTTAATATATCGGCCACATTTTCTTATCGGGCCGATAACGATAACATAAAAAATGAACCGATATATCGGCCGATACCGATATGGTGGCCGATACATATTTCTAGTATGCACACTTCAGAATCTCGTCAGAAGTTGATCATCTGGGTACTTTTTGCCTTCTCTTTTATGAGTACTGTGACTTCAGACATACTTCTTTTGTCACATACTGTTTTATTCGCCTACTATATAGTAGGGAAGTACGTGATTCCAGATGCAGCCATTGTATTTTCGGTTAATTAAGTGCATCATACGGGTATTTAAAGTGCACTTTTTCCTTTTGGAATTTTCCGTGTGAACACAATACACTATTTATTCTACGAAATGGCTTTGAAATATTGCATTTGTATGTGAATTGGGACACATCGTTAGTTCTAAAACTCAGATAGCAAAATAGCAGAGTTCACACCACACCGATAACGCCACACAGAAACAATATCGCAAAGATATCGCAAGGATTTTTGAAGGATAAAAATATTTACAGCCAATCATAATCCATCTTGCTTTCAGAGCTAGAGCACTTAAAGCTGCAGATGACAAAACTGCTTAGAGCAATATGGTTATCTTTATAGTTCTCGTTCTCGGCTTGAACGGGCCTTTAACAGACATGAGAGTTTCTGAAAGGTTCGTGGTTTATTTGCACTGAAACGGATGATGATTATTGGATTCATCTTCTTGCTAAAGTTGCTGCTGTTGGTTTGGTTCGACTCTGAGTTCTTGCTGTATATATATTACAGGATTGATTTGTCCACCTGTACTAAAGAAACACACTGGTCTGAGGTGCTGAAAGCCTGTCCTACACTGACCTGGAACAGTTTCAGGGATGCATGCTTACAGTCAGCCCAGCGTTTGTGCTTCTACACATTTGTAAATGTCAGCAATATAGCTTGTGTTGTAATGTGATGAACTATTATCAATTTGTGAAGATGTGTTTCAAGTTATAAGCTCTATTTCTTTTTTGAACCCATAGGTCGTTTAAAAAAAATTATAAATGCATAGAGTGTTTTATTTGCTGTATTAATTAAGGGACCATTTCATTTCCTCCAGTTTCTGTCCATAGGAAACTGTTTTAATTCTGTCTTTTGTTCCTACAGTTTGTCGTACGGGCAGAGTTTCCCGGTTAGCATCAATAGGTCACTTTAATCACTGAGTGAATCTCGTCGAAACATGACCAGGACACTTTTCACCCCAAAATCAATGACAAATTGAAATGACCAGAATAGGCATTGCATTTGTCTCTTTTTTCAGCATAAAAGGCATTATAATTATAAATTCAAAAACGATGCATACATTATTTATTTTTTATTTTATTTTTTGCCTTACAGTAATGACATTCTTGGCAGGGGATGATGTCATGAAAATGTTACATAATATTTTTATAGTCATTATTTATTACTGATTTGGGGGTAAAATGTGACCTGGACGTGGCTTTCTTGAGATTCACCTTAGTTATAAATAAAATTAGTAATGCAGATGAAGGCAAAAAAAAAAAAAAAGGAAAAAAGAAGAAAAAATATATAAAAAGAAAAAAAATGGATATGCACTTTGGATGTCCCGAGGTATTATGCAATCTTTCTACATAAGTCAGAAAGCATGTAATATTTCCTTTTCTTATTATATTCAGTTTTGGATGTAGGATATGTTTAAGGATTTTTATGCCAAGTGATATTTGATTGTTAATTTTTTTTCTACTTTATGCCATTCATCTCTAATTAATTATTTCATTACGCACTTTGATTACTTGTTATTTCTACTTGCTACTTCTAGATTTTAAGTTAACTAAGAAATTTTTACTTTTTTAACTATATCTTTTTAATCTGCTCCAATTGGGTTAGTTATGTATTTCAAGTGAATTGACACCAAGTGAGTAATGGATTTCGTTTTCTGTATATTTGCAAGGTTTCGATATTTATTATGTTCAATCGGATCGATGTGAGACACTTTAAAAAGGGCCAAAATGTGTTTCCTTTCACTTTCTTTTCAAAGCCGGGGACAGATTGCTTTGAGGAAAACATCTTCAAACACAAATGTTGAAACCTTGCATAATATCACTTTGCTTTATCATTGGGAAGCGGCTGCAGCTAAAGCACGTTTATGGTTTACTCAACCACTTCATTTCCCCATAATCACTAGTTTACATGTAACATGAATCTTGTATATTCACTTCCAGTAGTGTTATTGAATTTTTACTACACGATTCTGTGCCATCGGTTCCTTTCCACCAAAATCTTTTTTGCAATGTAAGATTACTTGAATTACTTTTATGACTCAAGAATATTTTCGATCGTTTTGAAGTGAAGTCCCGTGCCTTTGAATGTTCAATCTATATGTTAGATGTGGAATGTAAAAAGTGTTGATGAATAGAGCTCATTTTTTGTATAAACCTTACCGTAAGCGCACTTTTAAGATATTTATACTACTACAGAATTAGATAGGCTATAGATATGACGTGTCAGACTCTATTGGTCATGGATGCTACTGAATGCCACTTTATTATTTTCAACATCTGTTGACGGAAAAGATCCCTATTTAACATTGAATGACATTTGACTTTGTCCACTTCTGTTATTAGTTTGACAAATATCAAGATCTTTGGAAGACAAATATTGTTGAATGTAAGTTGTGCTCGTGTTGTGCATTGGTTTTAATAAAATTGTTCTTGTGAACTTCGGGCTTTGAACAATAATGCTCATTTTGGTCATAACTTTAATGAGTTATGGGTGTGAAATAAAGGTTTTATGGCCTTTCAGACCTATTTTACAGACTGTCACTCTCACTGGTGATACTATTAAAGCTTTAATGTGCATTAATGTATTAAACTTTCATAACTACACTGTAAAAAAATGTTTTATGATGAATAAGTTATGACAACATGCTTTTACATTGCTTTAACAAAATGTTATAACTTATAGATTCAACTTATTTTTAAGTCAGTTTAATGTACCTAGTTTAAAAATGTAAGTTGATGTACTAAAATTTTAAGACAGCACTTTTTTTTTTTACAGTAGCCTATAGGCCTACTAAATTTAATTATTTAAATGTTCTGTTGAGATTTACTTTTATTTCCTTTTATACTTATTTCCTATTATTTTCCCCTTATGATCATGGTTTCTTGGAGCTTATTGCTTTTATAAAATGGTCCATAAAATATATGTATTTTAATATTTATTGCAGTGGCCAAACTTCACTCCTAATACTTATGAATAGGAGAAACTGCAACGCGCAATATGTTTTAATTAATTAAACTTTTTAATTAAAAGAGTCAATCGCTGATTGGAGAAGTCATTGCGTCACTAACTGTGAGACTCGCGCTAACCTGCACATGTGCTTTGACCACACTGTAAACCCGAATAAGTTGGCAAAACTCAAAAAAATTAAGTTTAATTTAAAATTGCCTCAAATTTTTTAAGTTAAGAAATTCAAAGTTTAAGTAAGCAGAACTGCCAGATTTTTATTTTTTACTTATATATTTTAATTGTTCTTAACTTGAAATGTTTGAGTACACTAATTCATACATTTAATTTTAAAACTTTCATGTGATCTCAATGTGAACACTTTTATTAGTATGAACTTAGCTAGCTTTAAAGCAGCACCAGAGAATGTCTAATATGGCGAGAAGTTTCACTCTCACTACACTTCCGGCTTTTGAACTGGTTGCAGTTCCACTCTGATTCCATATGAGGGCGCTCACAGGACGAGTGCAGAATGAATGGAGGTCAATGGCGGTATACCCCTCAAAATCCACTTTTCTCAGGATATAATTTTTTGTCTAGTAATTTGAATGTTGTATTCGAAAGGAGATGCAAAGAAATTACACATTGCTGGGTGTTAGATTTTTTAGAGTCACTTATTTGCTTTAAAAAAGTCTTTCAAAATGTCAGTGACGTCAGAATGCTGACGTCATTAGCAGAATGCTAGCGTGTTATGGGCAACAACAACTCAACCTGTAAGAAATCAAAACGACATAAGTACTCGTTCATTCAACTTTCGACCTAAAACCCATGTTGAACTTGCAAAATCTACAATCACATCTGAGATTTCTCAACGGCAATCGGGTGAAAGAGACAAATTTAGCCGTCTAGCCCCATTGACTCCCATTCATTTTGCACTCATGGCAAGCGCCCCCAGTGGAACTCTGGTGGTACTACAACCAAAATTCGGTACAATAGGGCTTAATAGGGAGTGGGCAGGCTCTCCGTAGACGGGCTCTGGCAGCACTCAGTAGCTTCGGGACTTCTTCGCTGTATTCTCGCTTTTTGCTCGCAGGTTTCTCTCTAGAGCTCCCCCCACAGCTTCGGAATAGATATTTGATAACACTGTCGTAAAAACTCGTTGGTGATTCTCAGACACCAGAGGCTATAGATCAACGACATCAAAGCAGATGGGACGTTCTTTAAAACGTCTTCTTCATTCGGGTTCGAACAGCGTGAGGGAGCGCAATAATGACAGCATTTTAGCAGATTTCTTTTGGCCGTAAAGCAATTGTTTACATCGCGAGACCTGATATCACGCGAGACTTCCTGACGCAGCGGCCGGCGGCCCGCCGGCTCAAAGTTGCAAGTGCGTATTTTCCGCTCACGGGCACAAGGGGGATGCGAAACGACCACCATTCAACCCGAAATAAGTAATATAACCATTCCAATGACTCCGAAGCTGTTCAGTTAAGGTAAAAAAAAGTTACTTAGTTCACCTTTAACAAGCTAGTTTGCTAACATACTAATTTGTTCACATTAACGATAGTATGTTATACAGTAGCACTTGCTGTATGAGTGCAGCAATATAAAGGTTTATTTGCTCTAAAATCAAGCTGCATGCACCACTTGTAACCATGATGGTAACTATCCTAAAACCAACATTAACAGAAATTATTCTAAATTAGTATAACAAAACATTAATCACTACTAAATCTCCCACTTAACATCAATCTTTCACACACACAAAAAAAACGTATTACACTTAATTTTAGCATTTACTCTCCCCTTTGAGTGCCATCGGCAAAGCATGCTGGGAAATAGACATCCCAGCTGTTTCAGTTAAACTTAAGTTCGTCTAAATTAAAAGAAATAATTTCATAAAACTCAAAACAATGAAACAGTTCAGTTTACTTAAAATATATCAGTTCTGTGAACTTGGAAGATAAAGAAAGTGATAAATACTCATACAAGTTAATTTGACTGAACTACTTAAGTTAATTTAAGTTTGTCCCGTACTCAAACCAATTAGTTATTTTGAGCGTTAGGGTTTACACTGAGTCTAGCCTGAAAAATAGCTTCTCTTTTTTTAGCATAAGAAACATTTATTGGACAGTTCGTGTCCGATTTTATTGCTGATTTGAAATATGATTTGAAAGGAACTTTAGTAATACTGATGTAATGAGGTCACGTATAGTAATTTACAATGTCTTCAAACGCGTCTGGTCTCAGATAGGGGTGGATTGCCCTAATGTGGGACACTGCCTAATGTGGGACACCTAAGGTCTAGTGTTTGTAGGTCCCCCATAAATAAATGAATGACAGTGAAGCTATGGGTAAGACAAAGCTGTGGTGTCATGTGATCAAAATCACATGACCTATCAAATGTCCAATCATATTTGAGGGTGGAGCAATCATCAAACAGGAGGCACCTTGTGTGAAGACCATCCAAAGGCCAGTGACATAGAGTTTTAACAAATTTGATATTAAGGAGTTAAATACATTTTAAACAAAGCAATCCTGCTACTTTTTAGCCTTATATGCTTATGAAATGTTTGTCCATCAAAAAATAGTCTAACTTTGTGTGTATAAACTATATATTTTATATTTTTATCAAATTTCCTAGTGTCCCACATTAGGAAATGTGGTTTCCAAATCCGGGACAGCATGATCAGCCTAATGTGGGACAGTACTTAAATGAGTCAAAAATGTGTGGTGGGGCATGGTTTGTGGGACAAACATGGTTATTTACATGGTTTTAGTCTTGTAATGCAATATTACAATTCTGTTAATGCAGGTTTTTACAGTCATGTGAATTTTTTTATTCTTGGGGGGCGGTTTGAAGGCTCTTTTTTGTGTGTATGTGTGCATGTGCAATGTGCATGCATACGTACGTGTGTGTGTGTGTGTGTGTGTGTGTGTGTGTGTGTGTGTGTGTGTCATGTGTGTGTAAAAGGTAGGTAGTTGACTTAACATGAAAAATAGCTCTGAATCTGAGCACAGAAAACCAATAAAGCCATTCCACTTTATTTTATGCAATGCATCTGATTAATTCAATGAAATGTATTTCAGATCACAATGGCAAAGGTGAGAAAGACAGGGACAGATTGACAGATGCAGAAAGAGATGCAGAAACAGGGAAAGGATAAGAGAAAGAAACTTAATCAGTGGAGGCAGGAAAGGATGAAAAGAGCCATAGAGGAGTACAGGCAGATTGTTGAGGATGTTGGGGTCCCCCAGCTGAGACTGTTGGCCAGGGCAGGGAATGTCCCTAAATCTACTCTCCAGTGAATCTAAAATAAAATAAGATTTTACTATTCTACATGTATCAATGTGATTTTTGGTCTTTTATCATAGATTTTTCAGTGTCCCACATTGGGGGACACAACTGTCCCACATTAGGAAGCTGCAGATTTTCTCAGACGACTTTCAATAAGAGCACTAATATGTCTATAATTTCTCTTATGAATGGGTTATCTGAATTTTCTCTTTTGATTTGATTAGAAAACCCCCTGAGGATTCCAAAAAGGTATTGGATGTGGATTTAATGTATTGTCTTCACATCGTAATATTCTACAAAAGTCTGAAAAGCAAAAAATGTCCCACATTAGGGCAATCCACCCTATTATTGAAGCTTCAACCCTATTATATAAAACGGGTAAGCATCAGAAATAGATGATTTTAACATTGCTTCTGTTTGCGGTTAATTTGACCACAGAATTGTTTTTTAAAAAGACAAGAAAAAGAACAAGAAAATGACTTCAGGCGAGCCGGGATGGATGTTCTGCAGCTAGAGTGTGTATCAGAGCATGAAAAATTTTTATTTATTCATATATTTAATATCTGATACTGCAAATCAAGTAAGCAATTTTATGGAGGACAAGCGAAGAATCAAACTGCATTCTTGTTTATGATAATTTCTCATAAGATTAGGAAGAGTCAGCAGTCTGATACAGTTTGTTTTGACCTTTTAAGGCACTTATATGATGGTTAATGTTTTTTTTTTAACCATAATTGGTTATTATAAAGTGTTATTAATGATATTTAAAGAACATTAAAGCCTGGTTTCACAGACAGGGCTGAGATGAAACCCGGATTAGGTCTATATAGTATGATTTGTACAGTGTTTGGATGTAATGCAGAATGCGGCCGTTGGGTGTCGCTGTTCAGTCATATGAACGGGTTCAACATACATCATTCCCATCAGGCATTAAAGGGAAAATCAATCCCACTGGAGCAGCAGGACAGCGGGTGAGTGAACTCAAACTCAACTTTTACCAAATAAAATGATGTAAACTCTAACAATGAGACATCATCTGTTAAATATCCGATTAATTACTCGATTAGTTCGGATTATTCCGATTAAATCAACTCGACAACAACATCTGTCCGTCAATCATCTGATTTCAGACAAACTGATTCAATCAGAGCGTTTTATTCACGCGTTTCTTGTGTATCTTTGTTTGTTTTATATTGTAAAGCGATTTAATTCAGAACATTATAAGTTATAGTAAATGTATCAGTTATTGTTTAAAGTCTTGTTACATAAGTTACATGTAAACATCAGATCCCACACCACACACTGTAGGGTACACCGGGGCTAGTTGTCACACTTTTACTTTAGTGAGAGTTTACTTTTTAAGTCAATTTTGTATATTTAAAATATTAAAAATATACATTTTTGTATATGCACACAAAAACAACTTTTTTACATTTCCATTTAATTAATTAATAAATATTTAACCTAACAGTGGGGCGTGTTGTTACAGTGGGAATCTGACTTTAAACCGTGTTATAGGACTATAGGATTTTCAGCAAAATTTTGGAAGAAAAGCAAATATGTAACAACAAGTAAGTGTAAAAATTAACATCTGTGAACAAATATTGTAGTTAACAAAATGTATAAGTGTACAACGTTTAAAACGCATGTGACAACTTGCCCCGCCCTGCCATTAATGTGAATTAATTCTTGTACAGAGTTCAAAGTTCAGCATTTCAATTGACACCGGCTTCATTAATGAGTCCTGTCTGAATGTGTGAGTGTGGATTTATGGATTTCTTCAGTTCACTGTCATTTAAAGAGCTCAGAAATACCGCGTGTGTATTATACTAAAGAATAGGCCTACAAATGTTTTAGATTATAATAGTTTTAGAACTGAATGTGATCTACCCAAATACAGATCATTTTATCAACATAACATTTTACTGCCAAACTTTAAAATCTTGTGCTTTAATGATCTGAACAAGAGTAAAGATACTCATGTAATTTTGTCCATGTGTTTTCTGAAGTTATGACATATTTTGGGATTTGGTTCTTCATTCTCTCTCTCTCTCTCTCTCTCTCTCTGAGATATTTGAGCTCAGCTGCTGTTCATTGATGATTTTCAGGCAGACATGAGCAGCACTTTGAAGTTTCCGTGTGCAATCTTTAACGTGTGATTCATTAACCATGAGAACCTGAGTGTCAGAGTGTTTTCAGGAGAACAGAGTGCTATTTTTCTTCTTTAAACAAAAAAACCCTGCTAAACCTGATCATTTTGCATAACCTGAGAAATATGCATAATTGCAAAAGTGCATAATTCCCTTTAAATGATCGTTTTTGCGGATCCACTTTGAACGGTTGGTTTTGACAACATTGTCGTCTGTACACTAAACTTTTCAAAAGCGCAAAGCAAAAAGGTTTCCGTTCCAGTACATCATTGTTGTGTCACCCTATAGACGATTGAATATCATAATGAATTTTAACAATATTTTTTGCATTTTTAGGGCCCGAGCACCGATGGTGTGAAGACCCTATTGGAATTGCTCTGTTTGTTTTATATTGTATTTAGGAGAATATTATATATTTTTTACGAGAATTAAACCCATTTGCCATAAAAATATAGTAATCTCACTATCGTAATGTGTAAAGCGGTGAGAATAGACCGATAGAGTGTGATTTTTGCATGTCATGGATCATTTGTTAGGCTGTTTTTATTTAGGAAGATCTTAAGATGAAATTATTTAAAGTTGAAGATATTTCTGATCCGTGGAATAGCAAAAAAACAACAAAAAAAAACCATTTTCAGAACAATATGTGACCGTGCAAAACTCTTGTAATGAGCAATAATAAAAAATATTGATTCTGAAGTTTCTGAAAATAATAATGCTAATAATAATAAATGCACATGGCCATCTTTGGGCTGGTCTTCTGAGATTTCGTCGGGCTGGTTTATACAGGACAGAGATCTCCTCTCCTCATTCTCCAGCACTGAACGCTGTTGTCTTATTCTCCATCCTGAAGGTCAAATGGCGAAACCGTACAAGTTCAACTGGCAAAGGTCCGTTCCTCATTTCATGCAGGAAGGGGCATATTTTGACAGATTTGATGAGGTATGAATATTTCTCAGATTCATTGTCTTTGTTGTTTGCTGAAAAATTTGTTTATTGATATGTGTTAAATCATGGAATATAGTTTTAGAAGAGGAAGGTACTAAATCCAAGAATATATAATCATGCATTTATATGTGTGTTATAGAATAATTTAATTTCTAATTTTTAGACCTTTAGGGACTATAATGATTGAGAGAATTGTGTGTCATTTATTTAAAGTAACGGAAATGCTTCTTATGGTTTTATTTTTAGTGCAACTAAAATAACCCTGTGTTGCACTTTTGCTGATTGGAATAAAAGGTTCATTATATTGCATTGTTTTAATAGTAATGCACTAAAAAGTTAGTCATTTTAAAAACGACAATTTTAAATCTCCTCGATGCATTTCAGTAAAGAGTATTTGTTAGGGAAAATGTGCTTTATTAATTTATACATTTTTCTGGTTCATTCAAGATACTAAAGAAAACAGAATAGCTTTTCTGCTCTAAATATACCATGTGTTATGTTATGTTTGAAGTAATGTCATCATTCATTCGCTAAGAAGACGCTCATGGACGCTGGCGACTTTAATCGCAGAGGATATTGTGAACATCTGTGTTCTCAAAGACACTCGTCCCCTGGGAACATTCGCTCGGGCTGGAGAAGTTTATCTTGGAATAAAAGTTTTCTGAAAGGATGTATTCTCATGAACGACGTGTCAGAGACGGGATCTGAGCTGTTAAAGCAGCGTACAGATTTCCCATGAGGCTTTCAGAGCACTTGGAGGTCTCCCTCTCTATTGAAATGAGATGAAATTCAGCTTTATTTGTTTGTTATCATAATATCTTTGCCATTATCTCTTGAATACTGAAATTTATTATGTTGACATTATGAAGGTGGTTTATTTTACTATGTTTATTTCTTCCCAAGATGCAACAAGGAGTTTCTTTCTTTCTTTCTAATGTGGAGTTTCTTGCAGTGATCCTTAATATGATGAGCTTGTTTATACATTTATAAAACAAGATTATAAAGTGCTATAAATATTACAGTCACATGTGCATCAGGGTCTAGTAAAGTAGTAAAATGATAGCAAACGTGTTCAGATGAAGCTCAGTCTCAGCTGACCCAGAACAGTGTTTATGCCTCTGCTTTATTTCTGTTTTGCAGGATCCGTTTGTCTTTGAATCAAACTGTTTCTTCAAAGCGGATGCTTTTGGATTCTTCCTGACATGGAAAAGTGAAGGAAAGGTACAACCTGTGTGAGAATATGTAATGCATTCGTTTCCAATGCATGTGCTATACTTTAAAAGTACAGTAATGTACTTCACTGGTGATGTGAAAGCATCATATTTTCTGGAAAAGAAGTCACACTGGGTCAAAATTTACAATGTTGAGAGAGAAAAAAACACATGGATAAGTCGCATTGGTGTATAAGTCACATTTTACTATTACTGTACATTCAGAAATCATGTAAAATACGTTTATAAACATGTATTTTAGTTCACCTCACTTCACAACAAATACTTTCAATTGAACAGAATTCAGAACAGAAGAGGAATAAAAAATATAAGTATAAAACAAACACAAATTATAGTAGCTCTCATTATAAACAGGGTCTGAAATGAACTTTTTTACCCACCGGCCAATTTGGTTAGCGGCCATTCAGAACTTCTACTAGCCAGAAAAAAAAGAAATTAACCAGATTAACTGTGTCACAGTTTTTAGGATTATATATATATATATAATACAATTTGGATTTCATACATTCATTTCTTATTCAAACAAAATCCTGTCATCCAGCATCTCCTCCCTTCATCTTCATCCTCATCCTTTTCACCAAAAATGTGTTTTAAGTGGACAGATCAATACAGTACAAAGAACATGTAGGGATGTTGTAAAATAACTGTATTTTCTGTTAACCAAACGCTTTTTAATTTTCTCTATTTCTTCAATGTAAATGAGCAAACGTGCCGTTATTTGTTGTGTAGTGACGTGTGTGTTCAAGTAATCCAGATATGAGCAGATTCTGCGTAATACGCTGTATTTAATATATCATGATGAATCACGAGTATTTGCTCTAAATCTGCACAGATTTGGCTTACACAAACTTCTCCAGCAAAGTGAGTGAACATAATAAGTAACACACCAAATTGTCCAGTGATTTTACAGCGTTACCCGATACAGTCGATTTTTACCCGCATTTGGCGAGTGTTAATTTCAAACCCTGATTATTAACAAGATTTATTATAAACGTACAAACGTTTGAGTGTGTGGTATGACACATCACATGATTACATTGCATTCATTGCATTAAAGTCCCACTGCAGACAATAATTTATCATTTTTGATCATCAAAATGTTATTTTTTCCTGTAAATATAATTTCTCGATGCCTTCAAATGGCTTGAATTTAACTCCACCCTTGCTTCATGTATTATAAGCGGTCCATGAATATGCAAATTAGCCCCGCCTCCCACACATCGGATTACCTGATCCACTGGGTCTCTGACGCTGGTCATGTGATCACCATGACACATGCGTGTGATGCTGATGCAGGAGCTGGCCAATAGTGTGTGTGTTGGGGGGGGGATTTCATCAAAAATATCTCCATTTGTGTTCTGAACGAAGGTCTTATGGGTTTGGAACGACATGAGGGTTCCCAGCAAGCAATAGCCGTCATTTCATCACCTATGTTAACTGTAGACCCGATATAGTCCGGCTATGAATAACACACTTCTTGCCAAAATAACCTTGAATTTGGTTACATGTCGGTTTTGCCAAAATAACTTGCGAGATGTATGATCATCCATCATGTAAGCAAAGTAAACAGTGATTACAAGGTGTTTGGTTTCATTTCTTCAATCATTTCATTTCTTTGTTATCTAACTGATGACTGGTCTATTCTTGGGCGATGGTCTGTGGACTTCTATTCAGTTTTCACTGACAGATTTTGCCTTGTTTTAGCCTAGATGTCTGGGCTGTGTTTGGACGGCTATTAGACGTCTTTTAAACGCAAAATTGCTTGCTGGATGAGTAATTAATGACAGATACATTTTTGGGTAAACTAACCCTGTGGTAATTTGAATGGTTTTGATAGTGCAAACGGTTGAAGAGTTACGGTAAAATGAATACAGCTTGTTGGTATGTGTTGGCGACGACACAGCCGGTTTAAAAGTAAAAGTGCTCGCTAACAGGCCGAGGGGAACCCACTCCGAGACATTAACAGCCCCTCTCCACCCCGAAGGCAATCGCCAACAGACTGACCTAAGAGTGTTTAATCCGTCTCTCTGTCCACTTTCAACCACTTCTGTTCTGATTTCTTCAAGAGGAGGGTCAATGGGTGGGTAAATGTATGGGCTTTTTCAGATCTTTCGATCGAAAGGACAAAATAAACTTGCACAATTTACATATGAGACGGAAAAACATACTTTTGTTTCTGCTCTGAAGCCGCAAGACCAGCCGAACGCTGTGAGTGTGTGTTAGAAATCAGGAATGGTGAAAGAACATTGAGCTTTACGTTTTTCCATCTTCAAACCAAACTTGGGTCTTCAGCTGATAGTTTAACTCCCGTCTGGCTAACGCGCTTCCCATAATGTTCATGCATTAAGTCAGTAGGCGGAGAGTAGACGGTCTTTTGTGGCTGTTTGAACACATGAGCGTTTACTCTACGAAAGTGCTTTCTACATCTGGAAATGTTTGGAAGTGGACAAGCTCAAAACATTTTAGACCCCGTTTACACCTGTGTTTAGAGTCATCCACTTGTGATCCGATCGACCAAAACGCATCTTAATACCAGGTGTAAACGGGGCCTAACCTCCACCGGGCCCGTCCCATGCTTTGGTTCACTGCAGTTTTAAGGAGCAAATACTCAGCAATAGTGTTGACTTATGAATCTGCACATGGTTTGTCTTAAAGCATATTAAAAACACCACAGATGTATAAACAACATTAAAAACTTGATTTTCACCACAGTTTTTTTTTTATTCATTCATTTTTAGGCTCATACGTCTAAAACATTGAAAATTCTTCATCTGTAGCGCAAAAAAAAAGCATGCCTTATCATAATTTTGATTTGTTTCATGTCTTTTTCATATAGGAGGGTCAAGTATTAGAGTTTTCCCTGATCAACAGTATACGTGATATCAGTGTACCAAAGGTAAAACCAATAAATTCAACATGAAACCATATTCTTCATTTTATTGAATCAATAAATGCATCAATGCATGTTTTTCTAAAGAAAAATTATTTGTCTTTGTCATCTTAATAACAGCTCTTAAGAAATTAAGTGCTACTGTTTTGTTTTTCTCCATTAAATATCTAGTTTCATTCATCACGCAGGTGTTCTTAAATAAATGAAATTTTCAACAAAACTGCAGCTCTTTAATGAACATTATACATGTGCATTTTGATGAGGTTGTGGTTTGAGTGGTTATGATGATGATGGACTGCTGTGTTGGTTATCTAATGCTCTCGTCTCCCAAACTCTCCGCAGGACCCAAAGATTCTCTCAGCGCTGGAGGCCGGGGGAAAGTGCGAAACTAACCTGGAGGGCCGAATCATCTGCATATGCAGCGGCACAGACCTGGTTAACCTGAGCTTCATGTACATGGTCACGCAAAACGTCAACGCTGCCAAGGTAACGCTCGCTGTGAGCAGGCCAGGGTTATTATAGGTTACCAAAACTGCAGGTAACACTTTATTTAAGGTGATGTAGCTACACGTTACTACTTGTACTTACTATAGTAATAACGGGAAATGCATACTTACAAGCAACTAAGCAACCCCTGTTACATTTTATTTTAAGGTGTCATTGTCACAGTGTAATTATATATTTAAGTACTGAGTAATATTTATTAATTACATGTAATTACTATAGGGTTAGGGTAGGATTAGGGTTTGGTTGAGGGTTAGTTGCATGTAATTATGCATCATTTACTGTTATTACTATGGTAAGTACATGTAACATATGTAACAAGGACACTGTAAAATAAAGTGTTACCAATAAAGAGCTTATTTTATTTCAGCTAATTTTTTTAAGGCAACATCTCTAATTTTCATTCAGTTTAACTTGATGTACTAAAATAACTAAAACTAAAGAAATCATAAAAACTACATAGATATATTTAAATATTTTAATTAATTTAATATTATTATTTAATATATTTAATCATTTAATTAATACTAAAAAACATTGGCTATGAAAGATTAATGTGGGAAAACATATATATATATATGCACAGAAATAAAAGATTATGGACTAAAAAGTTATTTTGAATTGATCTGTTACATTTTATCACATAATGTGATTCCTTGACTTTCCACTGCGTCAACACCATCAGATATCAAAATAATGTGAAACATTTTTATTATAAATATTAACAAATCAAGCATGAACTATGATCATTTGAATTTACATTTACTCGTTTAGCCGACACTTTTATATAAAGCGACTTAAAATACAAGATTGTTGCAAACTAATTACTAACAGTCTTACACACATATATATGAAATATGAATTAACCATCTAACAGTCTTACACACACACACACACACACACACACATATATATATATATATATATATATATATATATATATATATACATATATATATATACATATATATATGAAATATTATTTGTATAAATATTAAAGGGTTGATCGATTATGATTTGACTTTTCTAACTTTAGTTAGTGTGTAATGTTGCTGTTTGAGCAGAAACAACACCAGCAAAGTTAAAACACTCAAAGTTCAAAGCAAAGGGAGATATTTGCTTTTTAAAGAAATAGTATTTTAAGGACTACAACAAACGGCTGGTAGAGACTACACCACATTCCTCCCGGGTTAGTGACATCACTAAATTTACATAAACCCCGCCCCCAGGAACTTGTCTTTATAGATTATCATGACAGAATATGCTAATCAATGACAACATTTACATTTACATTTAGTGATTTAGCAGATGCTTTTGTCCAAAGCGACTTACAAATTAGGACTAAATTAAGCGAGTCATCGCGAAGAGGCAAAAACAACGCAAGAAGTGCTCAAAATACGAAGTTCAGGCATTGTTCAGAGTAGCAATAAGCCCGATAAGGGAGGATTAAAGTTAAAGGAAAGGTTTTTTTTTTTTTTTTATGAGGTTAAGTGCTCACGGAAGAGACGAGTTTTCAGCTGTCTTTTGAATGTTGTCAGGGATTCTGCATCCCAGATGAGGGTGGGGAGAGCGTTCCACCAGCAGGGAACCGTGAATGAGAATGTTCTGGAAAGTGATTTTGTGGCTCTCTATGATGGAACCAAGAGACATCGCTCGTTGACCGATCGTAGGCTTCTCAATCGTAGACATCAGAGACTAGAAGATAACTACACATACATAAGTTCATCAACTAACCATTCAGAAATGTCCTGTTGCTTCTACATGTTGTCACTTCTTCTTGAGTCTCTCCATCATTGTCTGACTCCGGTTTGAACATAAAAGGCTAGAAGTTTTGGAAATTTTCAGTGCATGTCTGTGTGAGTGCAAGCTGTTGAAGCTCCGCCCCCTGTGCCGGGAGCAGCAGCTCATTTGCATTTAAAGGAACAGACACAAAAACTGTGCGTTTTTGCTCACCCTCAAACAGTGACAATTTTAACATGCTATATAAAAATATCTGTGGGGTATTTTGAGCTAAAACTTCACATACACACTCTGGGGACATCAGAGACTTATCTTACATCTTGTGAAAAGGGCATTATACCACCCACTGTTTTACATTATATTTCTACATATAAAAATCTGTTAAATGATATATAGACAATCTGACCAAAGATTCAACCTGTCCCTGAAGGATTTCAGCTGAAGGAAGGTCATCAAACTCACATCTAATTCCATCTCCTGACGTCTGCCTGTCACCGCCGTCACCACTGCTGGTTTCATCGGCTCCTCTCGAGGGTCCGCTCATGACCCCTGGGATGTGTGCACTTGTGTTGAACTAGCAAGCATCTGCTGTTTTGGGACTCTGTTTGGTCTCGGCTTAATGTTTTGTCTGAAACATGTGCTTGATTCATTATTAGATTTCCAGGAAGCAAGAGTGTTTGCATTAGAGAATTAGAAGTGACATCCTTTATGTCCTGGAATCTGGTGTAAAAATAGCGCACTCATAAAACGCTAAGAGAGAAAAACATGTTTACAAAACAGCACATCTTCCATTCATTCATTCATTCATGCAACCTTTCAGGCTCAATCATTTTGTGAGTTTTCCCCAGTGCATTATTAAAGATTTAGTTTACCCAGAAATCAACATTCTTCCATTACTTACTCATTTACCCTAATATCATTCTGTTATCTTTTTCCAATACAATCAAAGCAGTATGCAGGCTCTGTCAAGCTCTAAAAAGCAACAAAGCATGGAAACTAAACAAAAAAGCATCATAAAAGTATGATGACACTTAAGAATATGCAACTCCGGGGTCATGGGTTTGATTCCCAGGAAATGCATGAACTGATCAAATATACTTTGCAATGCAAGTCGTAAATGCATAAATGGAAATGTAATGCATTCCACTGAATGAAGGAAGAAATATGGGTTTGAAATATCATGAAATTTGATCAGTTTTTGCTTTCCTTGGGAATCGAAGCCATAGTGTCATGCTCTTCTGTTTGAGCAATACATCTGATGTGTCTTTCTGAGAAACTAAAATCTGAATCGAAAAATCGATCGTCATGTTAGCTCAGTAGAACCGTGCATTTGTTTTGGTTTCATATTTTTGTTTGTCTCAATCATTTTGGCCATGAATAGACTGGAAACTCAGTGACATTTTAAGTTTTACCCTTATTTACTTGTGCATGTTTGCAGAAATGGACAGACGGCTTGCGGTCACTGATTCAGAACTCTCGAGCGAATAACGTGTGTCCGATGACCTGCCTGAGAAAACAGTGAGTACCACCAGCTAATACATCATAGCTAATACATCACAGCTAATACATCAATCACAGCTAATACCTCACAGCTAATACATCACAGCTAACACATCAATCACAGCTAATACATCACAGCTAATACATCACAGCTAACACATCAATCACAGCTAATACATCACAGCTAATACCTCACAGCTAATACATCACAGCTAATACATCACAGCTAACACATCAATCACAGCTAATACATCCACAATCAATCACAGCTAATACCTCACAGCTAATACATCACAGCTAATACATCACAGCTAACACATCAATCACAGCTAATACATCACAGCTAATACATCACAGCTAACACATCAATCACAGCTAATACATCACAGCTAATACCTCACAGCTAATACATCACAGCTAATACATCACAGCTAACACATCAATCACAGCTAATACATCCACAATCAATCACAGCTAATACATCACAGCTAATACAGCTAATACATCAATCATAGCTAATACATCACAGCTAATACAGCTAATACATCACAGCTAACACATCAATCACAGCTAATACATCAATCATAGCTAATACATCACAGCTAATACATCCATCACAGCTAATACATCAATCATAGCTAATACATCACAGCTAACACATTAATCACAGCTAATACAAGCCGTTCGTTAGCAGTTTCAGCCGCCTAATGCACTGTCAAGTCATTTTAAAGATTGCATGAAGTATTCAAGGAAATGATTCAGCCAGCAGCCGTATTTCAGTCTAATTACTTATAAAAGCTAATTACCCAGAAAAACATTATTTAAATAGAATCGTATTTAAAGTATATTCTTGGTTGAAGTCAGTGTGCTGAAAAATACCACTGATAGGCTACATAATTTTCTCTGATCCCTCAGTTTGTATAAACAAGTAATGCTCTTAAAGTCAAAGTCTATGAGGCAAGACGTTAAAGATGTTTTCAAAGCAGAAATATGAAGCATCTATTAATTCCACAGGAAAATGCATGTTATTTACGCCGTTTTTTTGAGGTGCGAATACTGTTGTATCTGAATGAACTGTTTATGACAATCTAGAAGGTTTTTAGGTTACACTTTATTTTGTGTCATTATTACTGTGTAATTATACATGTAAGTACTGAGTAATATTGAGTGTCTACATGTACTTACTGTAGGGTTAGGATTAGGGTTTGTTTTAGCTGCATGTAATTATGCTTAATTTATAGTTATTACTATGGTAACTACATGTAACATATGTAACAATGACACTGTAAAATAAAGTGTTACCGATTTGTATAATCCAGATGTGTTCTTGTCACCTTCATGTTCTTGTTTGTCCTTTGTGTTCTGATTTATTTTCTGCAGTTGGATGCGGTTGTCATTTTTGACCAACGTGAATGGAAAAATCCCTGTCAGGAGGTACTTCCAGCATTCTCATTAATGTGACGAGGTTTTCACATGCTTTTGGTAATGTTTGGTAATGCTTTCTGCACAGTAAGAGATCACATACAGTACAGGCCAAAAGTTTGGACACATTACTATTGTTAATGTTTTTGAAAGAAGTTTCTTCTGCTCATCAAGCCTGCATTTATTTGATCAAAAATACAGAAATTTTTTTAATATTGTGATATATTATTACAATTTAAAATAATTGGTTTTTAATTTATTATACTTTAAATTATCATTTATTTCTGTGATGCAAAGCTGGATTTTCAGGATCATTACTCCAGTCTATCACATGATCCTTTAGAAATCTTTCTAATATGATGATTCATTATCAAAGTTGGAAACAGTTCTGCTGCTTAATATTTTTTCATAACCTGATACTTTTTTAGGATACTTTGATGAATAAAAAGTAAAAAATAAATAAAAAATAAAAAAGAAGCAAATGTTTTAAAAATAGAAATCTTTTGTAACAACAATATCCACTACTGGTCAGTAATTTGGGGTCAGTCATTTTTTTTCTTTCTTTTAAAAAAATAAATAAATCAATACTTTTATTCAGCAAGGATGTGTTAAATTGATCAAAAGAGATATTATTATATTATTAGAAAATATTTTTTTATTTTGAATAAATGCAGTTCTTTTTAACCTTTTATTCATCAAATATATTAGGCAGCAGAACTGTGTCCAACACTCATAATAAATCTGAATATTAGAATGATTTCTAAAGGATCATGTGATAGCCTGGATGTCACATGTGACACTGAAGACTGGAGTAATGATCCTGAAAATTCAGCTTTGCATCACAGAAATAAATGATAATTTAAAGTATAATAAATTGAAAACCAATTATTTTAAATTGTAATAATATATCACAATATTACATTTTTTTTTGCTGTTTTTTCTGATCAAATAAATGCAGGCTTGATGAGCAGAAGAAACTTCTTTCAAAAACATTAAAAATAGTAATGTTTCCAAACTTTTGGCCTGTACTGTATCTGCATATATTACAGTGATTATTGTTCATACAGTGAATAATAGACTTCAGTTCCACTTAAAAATGTCAGAACATTGAATTTGATAACAAAATATCACATTTCTGGTAACACTTTAGTTTAGGGTCCAATTCTCACTATTAATTAGTTGACTATTAGCATCCATATTACTAGGATATTGGCTGTTTATTAGTACTGTATTAATAAAGCACATATTAATGCCTTATTCTGCATGACAATAAACTTCATTCCTTAATCCTAAACTTAACAACTACCTTACTAACTATTAGTAAGCAGTGATTAGGAGTTTATTGAGGCAAAAGTTGTTTAGATTAATCAAAATATTTTTCAATCTTATTTAAAAACTCATTTTTTTAGTTTGGCTTTTCCTTGCTTGTCCTGACTTTTATATTCTAATATGTTTTTTGTTTTTTTTATCTTTTATTTTAAAACTCTGTGTTGTATTTTTATTTGTTTGTTCTATTATGTTCAAGTGCCTTCAGAACCTGCTTTAAAGGCGCTATATAAAAATAAAGTTATTATTAAAAGCTGTAACTTAATAGTTAGGTAATAGTGAGAATCGGACCCTAAACTAAAATGTGAGCACATTTCAATATCTTAATCTTAAATAAAACAATAGATCTGTTAAAGAGAAACAATCCTGCTGTGTTTGAGAGACACTGATACAGACACTGGATCTATTGAAGGACATTCACATATTTAAAAGAGTGAAGTCTGTCTTTATAAGTGTTGAACGTGTCTGATTTTCTTCAGTATCACTAGAACCTTTGCCTCGGGCAAAACGGAGAAAGGTATTTTCCAGGCACTGAAGGATCTTGGTTTACCCAGCGGAAAGGTAATTTTTAACAGCTCTTACTTTCTCTCAGATATCATCACATACTGTATGTGACCCTGGACCACAAATCCAGTCATTTAGATTTATACATCATCTGAAAGCTGAATAAATAAGCTCTCCATTGATGTGTGGTTTGTTAGGATAGGATAATATTTGGTTGAGATATAACTATTGAAGATCTGGAATCTGAGGGTGCAAAAAAATCTAAACATTGAGAAAATTGTCTTTAAAGGGCACCTATTATGCCCCTTTTCACAAGATGTAAAATAAGTCTCTGATGTCCCCAGAGTGTGTATGTTAAGTTTTAGCTCAAAATACCCAACAGATAATTGTTTACAGCATGTTTCAATTGTCATTTTTTGGGGCTCAGAAAAACGTGCCGGTTTAGTGTGTATCCCTTTAAATGCAAATTAACTGCTGCTGCCGGCCCAAAAGGTGGAGCCTCACGAGCTCGCGCTAAGATCCAGGACAATCTCATCTGATTATCAAAACAGAAACTCTCAGTAGCGGTGTTTATTTCGACCCGGAGTTGGACAATAATGCCCACAGAGCCAGAGAATATATGCTGTATGGAGATAGAACAGGTATAGTTTAGTTTAATTATGGTTATTTGTCATCTGCTTTTATCCACTATTAATACAAGCCAAGCCGAATGATGACCAAAATATACTGATGAGTTCAATGAAGTTTATTGTACCTCACACAAAAGATGAAGCCTTAGTTTTACTCCAGAAAATCACTGTAAGAGCCGAATAAACACAGTATATAAGTGTGCATTAAAGTCTTATCCATAAACTCTCTCTCTCTCTCTCTCTCTCTCTCCCTTTCATTATCATGGAACATACAAAGCGAAATACACAAAACACTCGTTAGAACTAACAGTAAACAAATATATACACACCTTTTCAGTGGGTGCTTAATCAACTGGTAAACTGTATATCCACGACTGGATGAGCTGTCATAAAGTGCGCGCTCTCACTTTCATTTTTGCCGTGATCAGTAACGTTAGGCCTGTCGCTCCGGAGACTGTAAGCTGGATCACGAACAGTACAGATCCATCCTCGAGTAACAACGAGAGTAAATGAAGACTGCTAAGTTCATTCTTACATCCAATAACAAAACACCTCCATCGCTTAGGAGACATTCTTGTCTACAGCTGCTCCAGTGTGGAAACAATGGCGGACTCTGTGTCCAGCTCACTTAGGGCAGGTCTACGCTCAAACTGCAGTGTTAATCAACAGTCGTGGGCGGGGCCTGTGCAAAGTGACGTCACATTGCCCCGAATCTGAGAACAGCTCGTTCTGAGACAGTGCTTATGATTTATGGGGATTATAAAAAAAAACACTGGGTGGATTTTTATCATTATAGGGCGGTTGTGTACACACACTGCCAACACACATTTATGTTCAAACACCATGTAAAAGTGAATTTTGCATAATAGGTCCCCTTTAAAGTTGTTCATTTATGTTGGCGATTGTGCTGCGTTCACTCACAAAAATAAATGTTTTATATATTTACGGTAGGAAATTTACAAAATATCTTCATGGAACATGATCTTTAATTAATATCCTAATGATTTTTGGCATAAAAGAAAAATCGATATTTTGACCCATACAATGTATTGTTGGCTATTGCCACAAATATACCCGTGTGACTCGTGACTGGTGACGTGATCCAGGGTCACATATATGAAGATCCAGGATAGAGATATTGATAATGATATAATTGTACAGATGTTGATGTGAGCCACATGTTGTTTTAGATTGTTTTTACAGGTTTTCTGTGGGTGCTTAAAAAGTCTTTAAAAGTCTCAAGTTTACTTTTATTACATAGACCGTACATGTTACATAAAATGCATGTTTGAGCTGTTTTAACTAAAAGCAACTTGCACTGACAGATCTTGAATTATATCAGTGGCATTGTTTTGTCTCAAGATGCACACCAGTCATTTGTCTACGGCACGTTTATAAAAGCTTCTTAAATATCCTAGTTGAACTAATCCTGGCTTAATCTAAACCCTGTCTGTGAAACCAGGCAACAGGCTTTTACTGGCTCGCGCTTTGATCTACTGTTGATGAATTATGATAATGTTTACCTTATGGTGTTTATGTCATACCTGCAAACACGTCGCATTTCTAAAAAGCGATACCAGGGTAACCGCTATATTTCTGCTGTTTCATAAGCGCCACCTACTGTCAGAAAGTAGAATTTTTTTATTCTGCCGGTGGATTGAAAAGATAATTATTGCATTCTTAAATTCCAAACAATTATGACAATAATATATATAATCATATTTTACATGAATATACATATAATTATAATTATAATTTTGACTTTCTTAAAAAAATGTTAAAGGCTGAAATGTGAGGTTTATCATTTTATAAGTTTTCGTTTTTGTAAAAACCTGTTATTAAACCCTGTTTTAGTATGATGACGATGAAATGAATATTAATGTTTACTGCATACTGCACAGCACGCAATATGCAATGATTATATTCTACATTTGTCGTCACATGACCTTTTGGCAACATGCATACATGTCGCAATAGTTTGAGTAGTAGTATGCTATTATGCTTACTAATATCTGGTACTAATGAATTGTATCCAGCTGGTTTGTTTCTGATTGGCTGACATATAATTCATATTCATGTCTCTTACCAGAACGATGAGATTGAGCATGAGATCTTCACCTTTGACAAGTTCTACAGCCTGACGCAGAAGATTTGTCCCAGAACTGATATTGAAGAACTCTTCAGGAAATTGTAAGCATGCAACCTGCACTTTAGCTCTGTGTTATTTTATTATTTTAAATATACAGTATATTAAATGAAATATGAGCAACAAATATAAAGCTTTATTATTCAAAACGTGTTAAATCATACGAGGTATGGTGAGCTTATTGCTCGTCCAAACAAATGAAGTTTCTTTTAGTATTTTGATAAATGATTTGTAAGTAGTAATATATAGATTTTTACCTTATTAATATCTATTATAGTCATTATGAAGTTAAATTGACCCTCTTTTTCTTAACACATGGGATTTTATTCCTAAGAAAAGTCTTAGTATTATGGAATTTAAATTTTTTATTCTTTCCCTCAGTATTATTTTTTCTTCTCCTTTCTTTTCATTTTCATTTTCATTTTTTTAATAATACCCACCACCAAAAATAGACAATAAATTAAAAAAATAAATAGATGAATAAATATTTTTTTCATCTCCAAAAAGAAAATTAACTTTTATATCATGCACTTGTAACCACACCTCTAATACATTATACTTAAATAATAATAATTTATCATTATATCAAATATCTCTATAATCTTTTTATTGAAATGTAATAACTTACACCTGCAAAATGACTGTTTTCTTTGTAAATATGTCACATTATGTAAGTGAAATGGCTTGTGAATGGTTTTAAGAAAGATATTCCTGATGAAAACCTCTTCCGTGACGTACAATAGTTTTGTCATGTCGGGTCGAGAGTTTTTCCCACGAGCCGCACAACACTAAACTAAACACTGTTATATTTCAACATGCATTGCCTGAGGAGCTGTAATATTAAACCATTAATCTAACTCGACTGAATGAGAAACATGTAGTCGAGTGAGCTGTGAATGGAGTGACGTCACGGATGAATCATTCACTGGAACAATAGAAACATTTCTGAAGTTTTGCATGCGCTGCTTTTCTTTTCAGCAAAGGAGACAAAAGCGACTATATAAGTGTCGACCGGTTAGTCCACTTTTTGAATGAAGTAAGCAATGTTTTCTTTGATTAACTTTTATTAATATCCTGCATGTCATTAGTGTTTATGCATCCTGAAGGAACAACAAACATCAGATCATATATGATTTCAACTCTTGCTCTTTGAAGTCTTTATTCTTCACTTCTTCAAAGAAGCAGCTTGTTCCTTTTGCTTAACTTTGAGCATGTGTATATTAGAGAAAACACATTTCTTGGGGAGCCTTGATCTAGTTAATGTAACCCGCAGGGTTTTTCCTCTTGTGTAGAATCAGAGAGATCCACGTCTGAATGAAATCCTCTTCCCGTTCTTTGACTGTAAATGCGCTTTCCAAATCATAGAGCGATATGAACCTGATGAAACACTGAAGATGAAAGGTATGTGTGTTATGTTTACGGTATATGTGATTAATGTCTTTTTTTGTGCAACATGTCTAATATTATTGCTATTTATTATATGTCTCTCTTGAATACTTGATTGTGATTGGTCAGGGCTGGCATTGTACAGTCAATACATAATATATAAATATAAGGTTACACTTTATTTTAAGGTGTCATTGTTACAGTGCAATTATATATTTAAGTATTGAGTAATATTAATTACTTACATGTACTTACTAAAGGGTTAGAGTTTGGTTGAGGGTGTTTTGCATGTAATTATGCATCATTTACTGTTATTACTATAGTAAGTACATGTAACATGTAACATGGACACTGTAAAATAAAGTGTTACTAAGTATAATTGACAGTTGTTCAATTGTTTTGTTTTTTAAACAAAATCAAATAATTGAGGCCTAGTTTATTTATTTATTATACAAGTAGCTGTTTAAGAATATAACATTTATGGTCATGTTCTCATAGTTCATTTCTGATTATGTAAATACAGTTTTGTGATCTTGCAGCACCCTCTAGTGTCGAAGTACAGTAACTTACAGATATTAAAGGACTGTCTTAAACATGATCTCAGTTGTTCATGCGTGGATGAATGTGTGTGTCTGTGCAGGTCTGATGTCATGTGACGGATTCTGTCGGTATCTGATGTCTGATGAGAACGCTCCTGTGTTTCTGGACCGGTTGGAGGTTTATCAGGAGATGGATCATCCACTGTCTCATTACTTCATCAACTCGTCTCACAACACTTACCTGAGCGGCAGACAGTTTGGAGGAAGGTCTTCAGTGGAGATGTACAGACAGGTGCTGCTGACCGGATGCAGGTATACAGCGCATATCATTCACGTTTCCCACAACACTTCATGACTTATTTATCTGGTATCAAATTAACTTTCATTAATAACAAAAACATTAACAAACATTAAAAGTGATAACAATAACAAATATTGTTTCATCATTGTGAGATCATTTGTTAGAGCTTTTTAAATGACCAAAAAATACCATTCATCAACTTTTATTCATATATTTTAGATTCATAATAATATATTATTTGAAAATACCAGTTTGATAAAATACAGATTCTAACAAAAATGAGAATGCTAATGTAGAAATGTTAGTCTGTTTATGTTGCATTTACAATATCATTTGTTTGTTTATTTACTGTATTTGGGTATTTTTAAATGGGTAACACTTACAACTTTCTTTAAAAACAAACATTATTGCATTATTATGAGATCATTTGTTAAAAAAATGTAAAATTACAAAAAATACATCAACTTTGATTCATATATTTTTAAGCATTATTGATACATCTATTATTCTGTAAAGCATTAGATATTGTTTTAAAAAATGCCTTTCAGAAATCAGTTATTACAAAGTATTATCAAATATTATACAACCTACCATTTGACAGAATATAAATTCTAACAAAAATTAGAAAGTGAACAAGGATATTTTACTATAATACTTGTACATTTTTTACTTGTACATTTTGAATAATGGATTAATTGGATGTTTAGTAATAATTCTCTCAACAGAACATGAAACAATACTTTGCAATTTTGTATTTTACTGTAGGTTGTTGATGTATAGGTCAATATTGATATACTGAATACTGATAAAGAATGTGATTTTTGCAGCATATGTTATAAAGCCATACTTAAAATTGTGCAAAGTAACATCTGTCATTTTGAATATATTGTTGCTGGTGTGTGTATTGTTGTGTTGGCAGGTGTGTTGAGCTGGACTGCTGGGATGGAAAAGGTGAAGATCAGGAACCCATAATCACTCACGGCAAGGCCATGTGCACAGACGTCCTGTTCAAGGTGAACACACACACACACACACACACACACACACACACACACACACACACACACACACACACACACACACACACACACACACACACACACACACACCCCTCTTGTGTTGTTTCTTCAGTGAATGTTCCAAAACAATCTTATGTGATCTCATCCATTTCTCTGGAGCTGTAAATAGTCAAGGAAATCCAGTCCAATTATACCAATCCGTATGAATGCTTTGTTTGTTAATATTTAGACTGAAAAACATTTACAGTATGTTATATGCAGGACGTCATTCAGGGAATTAAAGAGACGGCCTTCATGACATCTGAGTACCCTGTGATTCTGTCCTTCGAAAACCACTGCACGTACGTATGTGCTTTGTTGATCGGAATGATTTATCCAGGTTATATCCATAAATATCTCACAAACTATACAAAGAAATGCTCAATAAACACACTGTAATTTCACCTTTCTGCCAGGAAACATCAGCAGTATAAACTGGCGCGCTACTGTGAGGACATTTTTGGAGATTTTCTTCTTAAACAGCCGTTAGATGATTTCCCAGTAAGTGTGTTTGTGTTTCATTGTGTGTGTGTGTGTGTTTATTCCAGAGCTCGTAACACAGTTCCCTGCTAATGTTTTTTCTTTCATGCTCTCTCAGATGGAGGCCGGATGTCCGCTGCCGTCTCCAAATGAACTCCGAGGAAAAATCCTCATCAAGAACAGAAGATTAAAACCTGACGTTGAAAAAAGTAGTGATATTAATTTCTACCAAAACACCATAGTTACTACGTGTAATTAATATGGCATCTTTTTCTTTGAACTTTGAAAAAAGTTGATTGTAGCAACTATATTTTCTGAAGAAAACATAAGTGTTTTTTTCCCCATGCAAAAGTCTCTGAAATTCTGGTCATCATACCTGAAGTAAAGCTGTGTTCACACCATGTTGGAATTATCGTAATTATCAGATTCCGATTTAGATTTAGAATTCGTAGAACTTGTAATTACAACTTGTAAACTCTGAATTTTCTGAGAGCTCAGTCACGGGTTGTCATCTCGTTACTATGACATGCTGTAAATACAGCATAAATATGGTATTTTGGCTGAAACCATGGTAAATTGTACACTGAACAAAATAATGCTCAATAAATAAATAAACGCAACACTTTTGTTTTTGCCCCCATTTTTCATGAGCTGAACTCAAAGATGTATTTACACAAAAAAAAAGATGTACACAAAAGGCCTATTTCTCTCAAATATTGTTCACAAATCTGTCTAAATCTGTGTTAGTGAGCACTTCTCCTTTGCCGAGATAATCCATCCACCTCACAGGTGTGGCATATCAAAATGCTGATTAGACAGCATGATTATTGCACAGGTGTGCCTTAGGCTGGCCACAATAAAAGGCCACTCTAAAATGTGCAGTTTTACTGTATTGGGGGGGTCCGAAAACCAATCAGTATCTGGTGTGACCATTAGATCATTAGATCTTTGAGTTCAGCTCATGAAAAATTGGGGCAAAAACAAAAGTGTTGTGTTTATAATTTTGTTCAGTGTATTTTTGTTTGGGAAGAAGTAGTTACATTGCCAGTACGTCAACAAACTTAATTCTCAAGGTCCTCGTAAAAAACTGATGTGTATTTAATGAGTTTTGTCAAACATGGTTTTAAATCCACAGAACAGCTGGAGCACTTCAGGAAGCACATGGAGGCCGGAGAGCCGAGCATCTCCACAAACATGTCTGAAGATGAGAATGAGGAGGAGACGTCCACCGGTGAGGAAGAGCCATTAAACGGGACCTATTGTGACCCCTTTTTACAAGATGAAATATAAGTCTCAGGTGTCTCCACAGTGTGTCTTTGTGAAGTTTCGGATCAAAATACCCCACAAATCATTTATTATAGCATGTTGTTAATGCCCCTTTTTGGCTGAAAGCAAAAACACACTGTTCTCTGGGGTGTCTTTAAATGCAAATGAGCTGCTGCTCCCCGCCCCCTTTCCAGAAGAGGGCGGGGCCTTGTGCGACTCAGGGGAGGAGCTAAGCTAACAAGGCATGATGTATAAAAAGCGTGAATTTTGAGACACTGTTTATGTATTATGTGAATATAAAAAAGGTGTGGGTGGATTTGTACCATTATAGGGTGGTTGTGTAACACTGCCGACACATTTATGTTCAAACACCATGTAAAAGTGAATTTTGCATAAAAATGCAAAGCACATCCACTCATTTCGGTCTGTACCTGGGCATACAATCATCATATGCTGTTATTTATGATGATATAGTAATTATTTGCTTGGTGGCAATACTTTTAAACTAGAGTTAGTCTATAATCTGTTTCCTTGCATACTAATAACAAATAACTACATTTATCCAAAGTGTCTTAAATTACATTCATGCTATTCAGTTTTAATTAATGAATGAATTAATTCATTAATTCCCTGTCAATCGACCCAAATGCCCTGTTTACTTATATAATGCTTTGCCGTTTTAAACTATTATAAAAGCTTATTGTTACAAGGTGTAAAAGGGTGATATATTTCTGCATATTCTACTACATTTAATTTAGATGTTCATGACTATTTTTCACTCTCTCTCATTAACATGGTGTTATCTGTAACTAAAACTATTACATATAATGCTCGTTAATCGAAATTTGAAAACTTGAACTTGAAAAACTTTAGAAATGTTGCCTTGGCAATTAACTGAAATAAAATAAGTTTCAGTAATAAAATTACTAAAGCTTAAACTAAGTAAAGAAATAGATTAATGCTGAATAGAAATATAAGGAAAACTAATAACAATTACAAAGAGCACATAACAAATTTACCAAAACTTAAATTAGAATGAAAACTGAAAATATAAAAATACTGAGGAAAAAACACTGAAAATATATATTCAGCATTTTATTATATGTATGTATGTAAAAATGAAAGCTAATTCAAAATATTGATAAATACTGTAATAGTATGTAAATAATATTAAAATAACATTGTCTCAGACCTGTTTAACTGGAGGATTTGTACTGTATGCAAATATTTTCCACCATGACTGACTATCCTTTGCATAATGGTATATTTGGATTTTTTAATTTTTTTATCATGTCACCTTAAAGTACTACTAAGTCTGTACATTGATTTCACATTCAGTTTTTTTGAGTAATGTATTTTCTTCATCTTTAGCAGAGCTGTTAAACGAAGCTCATCCCGAGCGGATTCACGGATGTCTGATCACTGAGGAAGAGAATCGGGAGGAAGAGGTTCTGCTCAGACCCAGAAAGGTTCTTTCATCATTCTTACATAATGACCATTACAGGGACAATTCACACACTAATCAACATTTACTCACAATCGTATTGGTTGCCGGTTCGCTGTTATTTGTTTTGAAGGGAAAAAAGGCATTTTTCCAAAAGAGTCTTAGTGTATCTACAACCAGGGTTTGAAATTAACTTTTTCACTCACCGGCCAATTTGGCTACTACATTTTTTAAGTTACCGGCCATTCAGAAATTCTACTAGCCAAAACAAAGAAGAAAAAAAAATAAAAAAAATAAAAAAAATATATATATATATATATTTTATAGCATTTGGATTTCATGCATTCATTTCTTATTCAAACGAAATCCTTTCATCCCGCATCTCCTCCCTTCATCTTCATCCTTTTCACTAAAAATATGTTTTAGGTGGACAGATCAATACAGTACAAAGAACATCATAAAATTAGGAATGTTGGAAAATAACAATGTATTTTCTGTTAACCAAACGCTTTTTAATCTTCACTATTGCTTCAATGCATATGAACAAGTGCAGTTATTTGTTGCGTAGTGACGTGTGTGTTCAAGTATGCTAGATATACGCAGATTCTGAGCAATATGCTGTGTTTAAAGGGATAGTTCACCCAAAAATGAAAATTAGCCCATGATTTACTCACCCTGAAGCCATTCTAGGTGTATATGACATTCTTCTTTACAATCAGAGTTATATTAAAAAATGTCCTGGCTCTTTCAAGCTTTACAATGAGAGTCAACGGCACAGGCGTAACTATCGGTAAGCAGGGTAAGCGGTTGCTTACGGGCCCGGACCAATCAGGGGCCCGGCCGCGTTACTGAAGATATTGATTGACAGCCGTGTCCCCCTATCGCATTTTACTAAGTCTGATCGCATTTTAATTTTTTGCGAATTGATTTGAATAAATAATATCAACAACATATTTGACTGATCATTAAATAAATGTTTGAAACGAACAATGATGAATTTGGTGTAATTTGTTTCGAATTGGGACTGGGGAATCCCCGGGTGAACATGCGCATTGCGTGCAAAACAGTAAAAAACTTTGAACTTGAGACAGATATGGAGTCGTCAAATTTTAAACACAAAAGTGGCTTTCAAAAGCGCAAACGAAAAGAGGAATTTGATAAATTAATTAATAAATTACCAAAAATAGGAAGCTTCTTTAAAAAGATGACACAGGGGGAGATTGAGATGGAGCAAGAGAGTGAAGCGAGTAAAGCACCTGAAGCGATCGTTGGTAGTAGCAGCTCCGTGGTTAAATGCAGCTATAATGTAAGTGAGCATCTTTTTTTATGTATTTGGACCTAGGTCTATGTGTATATAGCAGTAGCAGTGACAGTAACAGTAACAATGTGTTATTATGGTGCGCCGTCACCAGCATTTTTTTTTTATTATTATTTTTTTTTGGTGCGCGTAGCGTCATCACGTAGGGGGGCCCGCCTTGATAATCCTGCTTAAGGGCCCGGTGTTGGCTCGTTACGCCACTGGTCAACGGGTATATATTTTTGGAAGTCCATTTAAGCGCATCCATCCATCATAAAAGTGCTCCACACGACTCAGTCGGGTTAATAAAGGCCTTTTGAAGTGATGCGTTCGTGTAAGAAAAATATCCATATTTAAAACTTTATCGACTAAAATAACTAACTTCCTGCAGACGGCTGTACGCATCGATTTATGGTGAAAGAGTAACACTTGAACTTGACGCACAACGTAATGACGAACGCGGTTGCCCAGCCCTGTTTGTTTGAACTGCGAGAAAAGTTCAAAGCTTATGCTTCTCCTACATCATACATCAAGTGTTACTCTTTTGGCGTAAGTCGACTTGCGTAGGCTGTCTGCCGGAAGCTACAGTAGTTATTTTAGTATGTAAAGTTTTAAATATGGATATTGTTCTTACACGAATGCATGGCTTCACTTCAGAAGGCCTTTATTAACCGCCCAGAGCCGTGTGGATTTCTTTTATCATGAATGGATGCACTTTGATGGACTTCAAAAAATATACAGCCATTCACTGTCATTATAAATCTTGGAAGAGCCAGGACATTTTTTAATATAACTCCGATTGTATACGTCGGAAAGAAGAATGTCATACACCTAGGATGGTTTGAGGGTGAGAAAATCATGGGGTAATTTTCATTTTTGGGTGAACTATCCCTCTAATATATCATGATGAATCACGAGTATTTGCTCTAAATCTGCACAGATTTGGCTTTCACAAACTTACTCAGCAAAGTGAGTAAAGATAATAAGTAACACACCATTTACCATTTATCACACCATTGTCTAGTGATTTTACAGCGTTACCCGCCACAGTTGATTTTTACCCGCATTTGGCGGGTTGGTGGCTGTTAATTTCAAACCCTGTATACAACAATAGTTCATAGTGACTCAAATGCATAATAAAAGTATCTACTTATTTCCTTTTATGATGCTTTTTTATCAGTGTTATTGTACCATATTTGTTATACTATAATAGTTTATTAATATTAAAAAAAATTATATATATTTTCCGATTTCATTTTGTTTTTATTAAATTTTATTTTATGTTAGTTCAGCAAAAATAAAATAAAATAAGTTTAAGTAAAACTACTAAAAATAAAACCAAAATAAAATCATTAATGCCAAATAGAAATATAAAGAAAAGTAATACAAATGACAAAAAAGCACATAACAAATTTACCAAAACTAACATTAATATAAACTAAGACTAAGCATAATACAAATATCTACTTATTTACTTTTATGGTGCTTATCAGTGTTATTTTAGCATCATTGATATTCAATATTAATAATTGTTTTATTAATATTGAGTTAGTTTTCATTTTAATTTTAGTTTGTTTTAGTATTTTTTTTTAAATATGTCTATATTGTTTTTAGGAAATTTTATTTTTAGTACTTCAAGTTAAACTAAACAAAAATGAAATCATTGTAAAGAAAAATCCTGTTAAACATCTTTCTTTTCCACAGAAGAACTTTTCCACTGAGTGAACTATTGCTTTTAAAGAAGTTTATACTTCTATATGGTTTAAATACATTTTTAAAACTTGCCCCTGTTTGCTTAATGAATTTTACATCAAAGCTTCTGGCAGTTCTTTTCTTCTTCAAAGATCATGTCATCCAGAACAGGGAATGGAGACAGTCTGTGTTTTCTGTGATTTGGTGAGGAGTGTCGTGAATGTGACGCAGAGTTCAGAACTAACACACAATTCACTTCAAGCCTCTTATCATGATAATGGGCTGGAGAAGCGTTTATATTTCTGCCAGATTTACCCATTACTGTCTTTTTTTACTTCTGATGATGGGAGTCTCACAGACACACTCTCATCTACATGCATAAAGAAAGAAAATAAGTCTGTAGAAATGTAACTTTCTACTTCTGAGCTGGTGAGATTTGCCTGGACAGACACAGCACACATTTTCTTCTTCTTCTGTAATGTGTACTTCGGCCCGCTACTCCTCCCGCACCGTTTCTCGTAGACCCATGAATGAGGTGTCAAATCGACTGGTTTATTGAGGAGAGGTGAGCTATGTCTTTTCTAAGCGATCAGGTGTACGATGTTCGTCCGGCGGGGGCGAAAAACCAGCCGAAAAATGTCCCATAGACTTAACATTGGCACACAATTTGTAAAATCATATCTTTGGCTCAGAAGGTCATAGAGACTTGGGGTTGGGCTTTTTTGACTCGGCCTATCAAGTAGCCAATAAGTAGTGACATAACAATTTCATAGCCACGCCCTAGCAACCACTTAGGGCACCCTAGCAACCATAAAACAACATTTACAAGCCATATTTCAGCTCCAGAAAATTGTAGAAACATGGAGTTGGGCTTTTTTTTTTTACTTAGACTGTCAACTAGTCTTTAAATATCATCCCATAAACTGTATAAGCACACCATAGCAACCATATAGAGTACCCTAGTAACCATACAAACACATGAATAAGCTATATCTCAACACCAGAACATCGTACATAGTGGTTGTTGGCTCGTATGCAATCATGTACAACACCCTAGCAAGCGAGTGGCGAGTTTTGCCACTGCAAGCACCACTCACATTTTCTACAGGAAATGTACATTCTAGTTTTTATTGTTGTCATGCATTCACTGGTGTTATTGTTTTGCAGGCGGACGAGACGAATGTGGCAGATGAACTCGCATTGATTCAGTCGTACACGTATGTGGCGGCCACTACTAACATCCACCCGTATCTGTCCAGTATAGTCAACTACGCTCAGGCCGTCAAGTTCATAGGCTTTGATGAAGCCGAAGGCAAGTACATTTTGCACTAAAAAGACATTGTATGTAATTCCACTAAAAAGACATTTGCCATGTTTCCATCCAAAGTTGTGAATTTAACTGGAATAACGCATAAAACATTTGTGAATAAAGCATGATTCCATCTCATCTGTTCAAACAAAATCATCACTTCCTGGGAAATTGGCAAAATATATCTGTAATAAAAATGTAAGTTGCTGCAATTGGGCTCTTTTCCCTCCATCATAAATGAGTGTAACATGAAATAACAATACATTACATTGTTCATGTTAGTTCTCAGAGCGTCAGACGAAACACAATAAACGCTGTCATGTTCTCTTGCGTTCGGATGCTGGTGTTTGGGAACACAATCGCTTTTGGAGGGAATTAAACAAAATCATTCTGAAGACAGACTTTGACTCCGGCGTTTCAGAGCCAACAAACCAACATTTGAGATGCTGCGATTCCATTGGTCCGCTGGTTACTCCAGTTATCCAATCACAGCCTCCGCTTAGGCAGTGTCACCAGATTTAAGTAAATGTGTTTCCATCCTATTTTATGCACATGACTTCTTATCAGATAAAAAAATAAAAATAATTATCCACGTCAAATTAAGCTTTTTATGCAAAACATTTTTTATTTATACACATCTTGGCTTTTCCATCCAGCACTTTTTAAAATACAATATCCCAAAATTTACATAAAAATAGGTGGATGGAAATATATTTATAGTTAGGCCTGAAACATATTCTACACAAGTGTTATTTTAGTTTTATTTATGTGCTATTATAATTTATATATATGAATAAAATATAGAGGTAACATCATAGATACGTGTATTTTATTTGTGAATTTTTATTTCATTTATTAAATTGAATCTGTTTTATTTAACAAATTGAATCATATCATTAAAACAAAATGTAGTTTCTTTTTATTTATTATTTGTGAATTTATAGGGGTAATATCATAGTTTTGTTTATTTTGTTTGTAAATTTTATTTTTAATTATTAAATATTTAGTAGCAAGTTAAATCATGTCATTAAAATAAAATATCAGTTAATTTTTATTTGTATTTTTAATAGTTAATTATAATTTTTTTATTTCATACTTTTTTACTTTTTTATTTGTACATTTATTTTCATTTACATATATTTGATTACATTTTCATCATTTATTTTTTTTATTAGTGAATTCATTTTATTACATACATTTTTTATTACATTATTTTCTTTATTACATTATTTTTTTTCCATTAATTATTTTAGTTGTTAGAAAATTAAATATTAGACATTTAATACTAACCCCTAAAGATGTAATGCCTTTTATTCACCTCTAGATTTTAGAGGTAAATAAAATATAGAGGTAATATCAGTTTTGTTTATTTATTAGCAAATTAAATCATATCTTTAAAATAAAATATCATAGTTTCTCTCTTTTTTTTAAATTTGTGAATACTTTTTATTATTAAATGTTCATTTTTTTATTTATTGAAATTATATTTTTCATTTAAAATTGTTTAATTCTTTTTAGTAATGATGTTATGTGCTTCTGTCATTAACATTTAGGTTGTTTCAGTTTTAGCTTTTTTTCAGTTTTAGGTTTTATTCAATTCCAGTTAGTCATTTTTAGTGCTTTTTTCTATTTTAAGATTTCTATTTTTTGTTTAAAGTTGTTCATCTGATATTGCTATATTTTTTTTCATCTTGATTTCAAATAATGTTCTAGAATTTCATGTTAAATGAATGTTTTAAATATTTTTAGTTATATCCCCGGTGAACACAGATTCTTTCTACAAGAGTGTTTCTATCACACAGGACTGTTAGATCACCTCCACCTCTTCTCTGTTTGTCCACAGAAAACAATATTCATCACAACATGTCTTCCTTCAACGAGTCTGTCGGT
>CM038636.1:3714542-3859542 GCA_021554675.1 Leuciscus idus | reverse complement strand
CAGTGTACTTGCTGTTAATCTAGTGTGAAGCTTTAGTGTGTCAGTGCTGGGGAAAAGTTTAACATCAAATTAAAAGTAGGCTACGTTTGACGGCCGCGCTATTCATTATTGCTCAGGTTTTTTGACAGCTATTGCAATAATGAACCATCATCTGCTCACAAACGAACCAGTTACTCTGACACATTTATCACTAGACAAAGCATCATTATGAGTTTCACTTACAGAGGGAAAAAAATACAACGCTTCATAAAGTCTAAAAGATCTTCTATCAAAAGTTTCATTGATCTTTAAAACACATTTATTGCAACTAAACCCATGCAAACATCAACTTTATTCTACATGCAAAACATCTTAAATGCACAAAAGCAACTTGACTAACATTTGTAAGTGGCATAATTACATCACATGACTGACTTGCCCACATGAATATTGATATTTCTCAGTCATGCGTGCAGAACTGGTCTGAGGAAATGTTTAGGTTTTCCTCATTTCGTCTTTAAAGCCACATCAGTTGTCAGTGTTAATTTGCTGAGTCGCGCCACGACAGTGTAAAATTTCAAACATATTAATCAACACATTAATCATGGCAAAGCAGCGCAAGATTCATTAGCATTGTGTTTAGCGGTGTAGATTAAATATGGGACATTAAAGGGATGCTGCACCGATTAGCATTAAGCTTTGTATCAGTAGAAACCCGGTAGTATTTTCGAGTGGCCGTGCTTCCCTCCCTCATGTCCCCCTGAGACCAGAGATTTCTGTATTGTGTGTCTGGGAAAAAACCTCTGATGACACAAAAATCGTCATTTATCGTCATCTGAGGCTCTTCTGGCCAGAGGCGAGAGACTCCAGCCAGTAGGAGGAGCTCGTCCCGCATGTCTTCAACCCGCCCATAGGGGGAGCTCACCATAAAACACTGTCTTTTCAGTTTCGAGTCGACTAGTTAATACGGTGACATGTTCGGTTCACTTAGTTTTGTCGTGGCCACAACATATAAACTCGTGATATTAAGTCATGGGATCCAAATTTGAGGTTGATATCTCAAAAAATGAGCTTTCGGTAAGATTTTGTTTGGGCGCAGTACCAGACTTTCCCCATTGGATGCCAGCAAAACTCCACTGGTGCACACAGTGATAGGATTTGTTATTTGCAGTTTTTCTCTCTCAATATTACAAACACACACAAATACATATTGTTATTTTTATAACACACATACAAACCACACTCAGACATCCATACCAACACACCCACAAATATTGTTGCGTAATTTATCCAACACTCTCAGAAAAAAAGGTACAAAAGCTGTCACTGGGGCTGTACCTTTTTAAAAGGTACATTTTTGTACCTAAAGGGTGCATATTGGTACCTTAATGGTACATATTAGTATCTAAAAGGGACAAATTAGTACCTAAAAGGAACAAATTAGTACCTAAAAGGAACAAAAGTGTACCTTTTGAAAAGGTACAGCCCCAGTGACAGCTTTTGTACCTTTTTTTCTGAGAGTGAATTGGCTCTATAATATGCCGAAGCAGAAAACAGGAATAAAGCTAGTATTTGCTTTATAGGCCAAACCTGGAAAAAAATGGCACCATCTGATAAAAAATAGTAAAAATTAAAATTTTGACAGAATGAAAGCCTCTTAACAAATATTGCATCATTTTATAGTTAAACGGCCCTGGGATTAAAAAATGGGGACATTTCTGTCCAAAAGGCGCTGAGAGGAAGTATTTTGTGTACCTAGTGCAAAAAAGATTTTTTAAAGGAAATGGCGGTGATAGTAAAATAGTAAAATTACAATAAAAATACACACCTGTGCCAAATTGTATGCAGTTAGCATTAAAGGGATAGTTCACTTTGAAATTAATTTTTGGTATGTTTTAGCTTACCTCAAGGGCATCCAAGATGTAGGTGTCTCTTTTTCCGCAGTAGTTTCAATTTTGATATTTTTAGGTCAAACCGTTCTTGTCTGTCAGTCATATAATGCAGGTCTATGGTCACTGTCTCAAAGAGCATGCACAGAGTCCAAATTAAAACAATTCCCCGTCGTCCAAATTAAACAATTCCCCATCGTAAGTGCACATTGATGGCCTAAGACACGAAACGAGCGGTTTGTGTGAGAAAACGAACAGTATTTATATCGTTTTTACCTCTTATACACAGCCATGTCCAAGTGATCTGATCTGACGTGTACGCAGACTGGTGCATAGATATATACACACTAGATGTTGCCTTGTCTACGGCAGTTCATTAGAACGAATGTCTTTAAGGCGACATCTAGTGTATATATCTATGCACCAGTCTGCGTACACGTCAGATCAGATCACTTCGACATGGCTGTGTATAAGAGGTAAAAACGATATAAATACTGTTCGTTTTCTCACACAAACCGCTCGTTTCGTGTCTTAGGCCATCAATGTGTACTTACGATGGGGAATTGTTTTAATTTGGACGATGGGGAATTGTTTTAATTTGGACTCTGTGCATGCTCTTTGAGATAATGACCATAGACCTGCATTATATGACTGACAGACAAGAACGGTTTGACCTAAAAATATCAAAATTGAAACTACTGCGGAAAAAAAGACACCTACATCTTGGATGCCCTTGAGGTAAGCTAAAACATACCAAAAATTAATTTCAAAGTGAACTATCCCTTTAACACAGGCAAAGTGATCAAAAAAACTAAACTGAAAAGGATAAAAATGTCCATAAGGATGCACAAGGGTTACGTTTCTCATAATGTGTTTTTGTTTATTGCCTTAAAAAGGAACTTTATTCGTGACCCGAGTATTTCATTCAAGCCAGCACATTTCCGACGAAAAAGCACATTCAACTTAAGAATGCGCTTCAGGTGTCTTTCACTTACGTACCCATGTCTTACTGCCAGAGAGCGCACTATATCTTTATATGACATTCCTCACGTTCCCACGACTTAATATGACGTTCCCACGAATCAATATATCGTTGCAACAACATATTATCACGTTCCCACGAGTTTATATGTTGTGGCCACGACAAAACTAAGTGAACCGAACATGTCCCCTCCCAGTCACCGTATCTAGTAGCCTAGTTGTGTCATTTCTGCCCTCTGTAACCGGTAGGCGTGGCTTGGGAGTGGCCTCGTAGGGCAGCGAAGCAAGTGCATTCTGGGAGTTGTAGTCTTTCATCCACATGAGCCAAAAAAAATATTTCTGGCTTTTCTCAGTCTAGAAGGCACCAACTTCTAAAATAACTTCACATTTCTACTACATAAATGACCCAATTTAAATACACATTCATCTTATCAGCGGTGAAATATCCCTTCAGTGAAATGTATGGTTGCTTTAAGGTGAGTGCTGATGATTGTTCTGCTCTCTCACAGGTTTCTCCTGAAGCCTGATTTCATGCGCCGGCCCGATCGCATGTTCGACCCGTTCTCAGAGACGCCGGTGGACGGAGTGATCGCTGCCACATGCAGTGTCCAGGTGTGTGTGCTTTCAGTCCTCTTTAACTAACACACCTTTTACAGCGTTCCTGTGGTGATCATGGGAAATCTGCAATCAGGCTTGGAAAAACCACAGGAATGTCTTTAGTGAACGCGTTTTCCTGCGTCTGCTCTCGTCTAGAGGAAGACCTGATCACAACTTGTGAGTCAATTGTTCATTTCATTCCAGTTAGACAGACTAAATGATTCATTAGTCAATTTGTCTGAATATTTATTTATTTACTTACATCAATTTATTTAAATCTTAAATCTAAAATTTAAATCGACTTATTTACATTTATTAATTAAAATGTATAAATTTAAATGTATTTAAAAAATATATATTTTCAATGAATAGGTTAGATAAATGAATCAGACAATAATTATTTATTTATTTTATTCTATTTATTTACATCTATTTAAATTTACTTTAATTGGTTCTTTTCAGTGAATCAGTTAGACAGACTAAATGATTCATTTGGCAATTTGTCTGAATATTTATTTACTTATTTACATCAATTTATTTATATTTATTTAAATCTACTTATTTACATTTATTAATTCAAATGTATTTAAATTTACTTTAATTGGTTCTTTTCAGTGAATCAGTTAGACAGACTAAATGATTCATTTGGCAATTTGTCTGAATATTTATTTACTTATTTATTTTTTATATATATTTATTTATTCAAATCATTTTTTTTTACATCTATTTACATTTATTTAAATATCTATTATCTATTCAATGATCAGTCAGACAGACTTAATGATTCATTAGGCATTTTGGCTGAATATTTATGTATTTAAATCAATTTATTTGCATATTCATTTAAATCTATTTTAATATCTTTTTTTTAATCAGTTCTTTCCTATGAATCAGTTAGACAGACTAAATGTGTAAAGCAATTTGTCTGAATATTTATTTATTCATTCATTCACATCTATTTAAATCTATTTATTTACATTTACATTTAAATCGGCTCTTTTCAATTAATCAGTTGTTAGACAGACTAAATTAATCATTAGTGAATTCGTATTAAAATATATATATATATATATATATATTTTTTTTTTTTTCATTGAGATGTATTTATTTAAAACCATTTACTTAACATATTTGTTTTTTTTGTTTTTTTTTATTTTTAAAATCTTTATCCGGTAACCATGAACAATTGGAAAGGTCGTGAAAAAATTCATGGACACTGAGTGATTGATGAAAAATTCTAGGAATTCTTCCTTTAAACCATGTGAAAAGAAAACCTGTTCTCTTTTATTCAGCTAAACTTTGACATATTGCCTGATTAATAACACTTATAGTGTAATGAGGTTTGTTAGTGCTACAGTGTTACACTAATGTGACTGTAATAAGTGAACTGTTGATCATTCACTGCACATAAACCAGCTGTTGTGAGCGGAGTGTGTGTCTCTCAGGTGATTTCTGGACAGTTTTTGTCAGATAAGAAGATCGGCACGTACGTGGAGGTGGACATGTACGGGCTGCCCACGGACACCATCCGTAAAGAGTTTCGCACCAGGATGGTGATGAACAATGGGCTGAATCCGGTGTACAGTGGAGAACCGTTTGTCTTCAGAAAGGTAACCTTTATGCCAGTGCCGTCTTTGTCTCGATTATGTCACGCTACGATCTTATTACCCTGAAGAGCCGAGGTGCTCGTTCTCAATGATTCATAAACTGTAGCTCAGAATATCAATGACAGAATGACTTCCCATCATTATCCAGAACGTATAAGACGTGGAATTGTATAGTGAACTTTAATTATATCTACATGAAGTGAAGTGGTTGCTATAGAGATCTGAAGGCTGCAGATTAATTATACACACTGTTCTTTGATTAAACGCAACATCTTGAAGTATCTGTACATACAAACCACAGTTCATAGTGACCGCAAGCTCACAGAAAGGACAAGACTTGTAAGTCTACCAAAGCAATACAGTAGTTTTATATGTGACCCTGGACCACTAAACCAGTCACATGGGTAATTTTTTTTAAATTGAGATGTATAGATCACTGAAAGCTGAATAAATAAGCTTTCCATTGATGTATGGTTTGTTAGGATAGGACAATATTTGGCCGAGATACAACTATTGAAAATCTGGAATCTGAGGGTGCAAAAAAATCGAAACATTGAGAAAATCTCCTTTAAAGTTGTTCATTTATGTTCACGATTCGCTGCATTCACTCACAAAAATAAATGTTTTATATATTTACAGTAGGAAATGTACAAAATATCTTCATGGAACATGATCTTTACTTAATATCCTAATGATTTTTGGCATAAAAGGAAAATGGATAATTTTGATCCACGCAATGTATTGTTGGCTATTGCCACAAATATACCCGTGAGACTCGAGACTGGTGACGTGATCCAGGGTCACATATGAGGAAGAGCCATTAGATGTGATCCATAAAGCAGAATCTGATTTTGCATAGATTTAGCAAATCACCCAGCAAACAGGCCTTCACACTTGTGTGATTATTGAAACTTGTTTATTTTAATATAATTTATTATTATTAGTTGTAATAGTAGTAGCGGTATTTGTTTATTTTATAATTGTAAAGTGCTATTTTTTGTTACTTTGTAACAAATTTCAATAAAAAGATCACAAAAAACAGGCGCATCGTATTTAGTTACAACATGCATAACAAAAAGATGTTCCGCATCAGATGTGGAGTTTTTGAAAAGATTTAGATATTTTATGTAATATTCTGTGTTCCCTTGAACAAATATGAGGGTGGATAAATAATGAATAAAGCAAACCTAAATATAAAAAGCACACACTGAAATGTTGAGGTGCAAGTTATGAAGAAATTGTATTTAAAAAAGAATGATAATTGTGCAACTCAAAATCTTAGGCTTATTTATTTAAGCCTACCGATTAATTAATCAAAGCAATCACAAATGAATCGAAATGTGGCTGAGAATTTTTCTCCAAAAGATAATAAGTAAAATTTATAAAGTAATATAATAATATGAAGTAAGTATAATATAAAGTAAGTATTGTGTTAAACGAGAAAAGCATCAAATACACAGTACAAAAAAATTAATATTTTAATTCAACATTTATTACAAACAAACTTTTCGGCTACAACAACCATGATTTTTTTGTTTTTTTGTTTCAGAAGCTGCATCTAAATTAGTATTTATATATATTTACAGTCCATTTATTGCAGATCAGAGCTGGCATGAATGCATTTACACTGCAGTAACGACTGCATAAATAATGCCATGAGATGAATGGGTTTTAAATGGGTATTAAAGGGATTTTTGACCCAAAAATGTTAATTCTGTCATCAAATACTCGCTCAGCTTTCAAGCTTTATTATTTAATATTCTAGGTCACCGTCTCTCTAGTTTTGCTTTTGAAACTCCTTCCTCTAAGTCAAAAGCACAAGCAGAGTAAATAACCCGCAAACGCCTCGATCCCAAAGGTAATCCTGCCGGATCTGGCTGTGCTCCGGGTGGCCGTGTACGATGACAACGGTAAACTGATCGGACAGCGGATTCTCCCGCTGGATGGACTGCAGTCTGGCTATAGGCACATCTCCCTGAGAAATGAGTACAACAAACCTCTGTCTCTGGCCACCGTCTTCTGCAACATTATCCTCAAAACATACGTGCCCGACGGCTTCGGAGGTTAGCACACTATAACGTGATAAACAAAAACAACAAGTTCATTGAGTTTCATCACGAGTCTTTACGCTGCCAGATCTTCTCGTTTCAGCTATTGTAGATGCACTGTCTGATCCCAAGAAGTTCTTATCCGTCTGTGAGAAAAGAACGGACCAAATGAGAGCCATGGGCATTGAGACGGTGAGCATCTGTATCATTAATGCACACACAACCTTGAGAAGTCTCGTTCATGTACTTCAATCAGTTCTTCATGTTCTCGCTGAACTGTGCCAATCGACTGCTATCATTACACTTTCAGCATTAATGTGTTCCTGTGGCACAGAGATACTCCTGCTAGCTTTTTCAGGCATTCTCGCTTGTGCATTTATTTGACACACATGTTGGCTGCTTAATTTTACATGCACAAATGTTTTGACAGAATTATTAAAATTGTATAACTCTTGCTTCAGATAATGCAGAATGCAGTCATTTATTTCCCCTCCATGCTGTGAAGGAGAATGATGTCGTGTAATCAATTCTGGGTGTTTATTCAGTCAGATATTGCTGATGTGCCGAGTGACCGCTGGATGGGGAATAAGAAACGGAGAGTGAATTCGGCCTCGATGACGCCGCAGAAGGACTCGGGGAAACTGGGACGAAACATGGTCACCTGTCCCAAAGAGGGTAACTATAAAAGAGCATGAGCAGTGGCTCTGTGTAGGAGAAATACAAATACACAAATCACTCCGTAAGAGTATAGAGCAATGAAATGAATGTGGTAATCAGATCATTTGATCAGTTTTGAACTAATAATTTTTATGTATTAAATATATATAAATATTTTTTTATAATAATGAATATAATGTAATGGCGTTAAGATATTAAATGTGGCATATGTGTATAAATGCAGATGAATACTTAAAATACATTTACATTCATTCATTTAGCAAACACTTTCATTCAAAGCAATTTGTAAATGAGGAATACAACAAGCTACAATTATTTATGAATAATAGAAAATATACATCCAGCCATTGTTCAAAATTTGTTACATTTTTTCAGTTTGTTTTTAAATTTTTGCTTTTGTGTAATCATCATAAAATGGCATTAATAACTGATTTTACTTCAGTAATTTTACATATTCCTAAGTGAAACAGGATCAATGAATGAATGATTGAATTTAATATAATTTCTATATTATCAATTATATATACATACAAACATATTACAAACCTGAACCTAATGCAAAGCCAAAATAGTAATAATATACATTATGTATAGTATTACATTCACAATTTTGAATATATATATATATATATATATATATATATATATATATATATATATATATGTATATGTATATGTATATGTAAATATCTTGTCTTTTACTTGTTTCAGATCAAAATGTCCTCCTTATTATAAACAAAGCATTTATTTAATCATGCTCCAAAAACGGCTTGTTCTGGTATTGTGGGATTTGTGATGTCACACGGGCAAATACATTCGTGTATGACTGTCTGCCTCCAGAGCAAGACATCGACCAATAGTTATCCATCATCACACCATAGGCCCCGCCCACTGGCAGCTGACATTGACTACACTGGTTGTGAGCGTTGCGTATAAAGCAAACAGAAGCCATTATAATCACAGATGCTGTCTACACTGATACAGTATACAGATGCGCGATCAGTTCCTTACATACTCCACATATTATATATGGATAATGTTTTCAAAACTCTTACTCATGTGCAATAGTGAGGGGCGTTGATACTGTTTCCTATGCAATGACATTAGCCAATCAATGACAAGCCTTAAAGGAGCCGCACCTTAAAAAAGGATCATTCCAGACAGAGGGTCAGAACAAAGTTCCTTGTATATACAGCGGGGGAAATAAGTATTGAACACGTCATCATTTTTCTCAGTAAATATATTTCCAAAGGTGCTATTGACATGAAGTTTTCACCAGATGTTGGTAACAACCCAAGTAAGCCATACATACAAAGAAACAAACAAAAATAAGTTCAGAAATTAAGTTATGTGTAATAATGTGAAATGACACAGTGAAAAAGTATTGGACACATGAAGAAAGGGAGGCGCAAAAAGGCATGGAAAGCCAAGACAACTGCTGAAAACTTACAGTAATTAAAAAGCAATCCAGCCCCCTGTCAGTGGAAATTAATAACAGCTGGTTCAGTCCCAAATGATGGCCTACAAAAAGATCTCATTGCCAAGGTGTCACACAAGACACATCTCATGACAGGGCCGCAGCACCCCCTGTTTTCACAGAATTGTAAATGCAACGCATATGTTTTTTCATTAAAATTTTTAGCATTTAGTCATTTATTTGTAATAAACACTTTAAGTGGGCTATTTAAAATTTTTTATTTATATGTTAAATTATCTTTTTAAAACATAAGCGCAGAGTGTTACGTAATATTGTGTGTGTGTGTGTGTCGAAAGAATTTGTCCGCAGCTGCTCAAAAAAAAAAAAAAAAAAAAAAAACGTCAAAAACCCCACTGTCAGTGTTTTGTAAGGAACAGGCAAATATGTAAAATATAGCAGGAGACATTTTAATTGTTTACTAATAAAACAGTTATTTTTTATGTCAGTGTCGGCTAGACAGATGAAGTTGACGACTCGCGATCTTCGCAGCGCCAGAGAGAAATGCACATTTCATACGAATTACATAAGCAGCGCAGTCTGTTTTCTTTCGTTTTGAATTGTTCTGCTTAAAAGTAGACATTTCAAGCTATCTATATGTCTCAGGTCTGTGAGGCAATAGGCTACCTTATAGGCCTACGCTGAGTTTCATTATGAGACGAGCTCCAGGTTCGCCAGCGCCTCCGTATCCTGATTATTTATTTTCTAATAGCCTATATTTAGGCTACTTCTTATTAAATCCAGACAATTTGTTGATGAAACATCGATTAAAATTAAGATACAATTAATACAAAACGAAATTAAATTAAAGACAGGCTTTGTGCTTTCAGTTTGAGGTCTCTGTGAAAGTTTTAAAACATTATTTTAGTGTCGCTTTAGAGCGCTCACGTCCGTAACGGAGAACTGTCTGTAACATTTTTTTATTTATTTTTTTGTGAAATAAATTTCTAAAAAAATGCGACTTAGTCCAGTGCGACTTAGGCTATAGATGTTTTTTTGTTCCCCGTGGCGCATTTTGTGACTGATATGCGACTCCGGAGCAATAAAATAAAAGGGACTCCGGAATAAAAGCAGAATCAATAAAGTCAAAAATGTGATGTGCAGTCAGGTTTGAGTGTGTGCGCGTTTTTTGAGGAGTTTTATAGTCTTGATATTGTTTCTTATTCAAAAGTGGTGACGCCCCTATCCCCCCCCCCCCCCCCCCCCACACACACACAAAAAATCAGCACCCCCAACCTAAAACCTCTTACCGCGGCCCTGTCTCATGATGGGTAAAAGCAAAGAGCTGTCTCAAGACCTTCGCAACCTAATTGTTGCAAAACATAATGATGGCATTGGTTATAGGTGCCATTCTAAGCTTCTGAATGGTCCAGTGAGCACTGTTGGGGCCATAATACGGAAGTGGAAAGACAATAATTTCACCATAAATTTGCCTCGACCAGTGCTCCTCGCAAGATTTCTGATAGAGGAGTGAAAAGAATAATCAGATGAGTTGTCCAAGAGCCAACACCAAGTTGTATGGTGTTTTTAGGGTAATGTGCACTGCCAGTTCTCCTCCAAATATGGTGTGTATTATGGCATCCAAACAGTTCAATTTTGCTCTCATGTGACCACACATTCTCCCAGTATTTCACTGGCTTTTCCAAATGTTGTGCAGCAAACTTTAAATGAGCTTCAACATGCTTTTTTTTTCAGTAATGGAGTCTTGCATGGTGAGTAGGGAAGGGTATCATTAAGGTTTTAACGGTATTACTACTCTTACCGATACTCCTTATCGATCCGGTACTTTAACGGTATTCTTATCGGTTCTTTTTGTTATTTTAAAAAAAGGGGAAAAAATTATTTAGAGCATAATTAATATTGCTTTATATTCTGAAATGTTAAATATATATAAAAGCAATGCTTTAACAAAACAAATAAAACATGTATGTTATGTAGAAGGGTGCAGGGTTTTGTGTTTTATATACAGAAGACATAGGACACCAAAAACAAAGTACAAACACATGTTAAAAAAAAAAGTATACAATAAAACAAATATACAAATTATATACCCAGTGCTTTAATTTCAGTAATGTCTACTGAGATTACTGTTCAGGAGTAATATTATGGGCTAAAAAGACATCTAATAATGTCAGATGTAAAATAACACTGCATAGTTTATCATAGATAGATTAAAGCTTATAAAAGCCCAAATTATTAATTCAAGAGCTGCGCTGATTTTCTCTTTGCCTTTTGTTGTTTGATTCACATTAATGGAGCAATCGTCAGCAGGATTATTAGACTGCTGCCTCTTTAAGACCAAAAGCAGATCTAATATCATATTTCATATTTTCTCAAAACTATTTACGCCCATTTAAGACATAAACTGTAGTTAAGTGAATAAACTGTTTACGTGAATCTCCAAGAAGGCCATTTTGACATATTTGTGTGTAAATTTGATCGGTTAGATGCGCACACGAAGCCCAAAATATATACGTTGCTGCTTGTCTCGTTGCGGTGTGTTTAGGAGCGCGCGCCGCCTTTGGAACAGCGTCTATTGCGTCAATTTTGGTACTTTTAATAGCCTTTTATTATCAAACGTGTCCCGCAGTTTAGCAACAGTATAGACTATATTTTACAGCAATCACGATCATGCAGATTCTGACGTTACGTTTGTGTTTTAGGGAGAAATGACAGCGCACCGCTCTGTGAAGGGAAGTTGCGCTGGAGAGAATGTGGCTTTAGTTTTTAATGGTTATACCTCAAATATCATATTTTTTTATAATCATTGGAAGCCAAAATCTAAATCTAAAATAAAATTTGTTTAATATCAAACATCTAAAGTGTAACCGTTTGAATGTTTAGTTCTGTCCTCATTGTCACTCATTAAGCAGGGCTGTTGTGTTGCGCGCGCCGTGGCTCCGCGTGAAAGATCGCTCTCTCTCTCACACACTCTCTCTCTTTAGCAAAAATGCATCACAGAAAAATGGTTCAATATTATTATATATAGAAGTGGCTGGCGAGATTAAATTCGCAAGATAATAATTTCTTAATAGCAATAATAAATGGCACGTGTACTTTCTTAATTTCTCCAGTACCGACAGCAGAACCGATAACGTCCGAGCTTATCGATCCAGCGGTATTTCATAATTCAGCACCAGGGCCCGTTTAATACCGGGTTTCGGTACCCATCCCTAGTGGTGAGCGTGCATACAGGCCATGGCGGTGGAGTGCATTACTTACTGTTTTCTTTGAGACAACAGTACCTGCTATCTGCAGGTCTTTTTGAAGCTCTCCACAAGTGGTCCTTGGCTCTTGGACAACTCTTCTGATTATTCTTTTCACTCCTCTATCAGAAATCTTGCGAGGAGCACTGGTCGAGGCAAATTTATGGTGAAATTATTGTTTTTCCACTTCCGTATTATGGCCCCAAAAGTGCTCACTGGACCATTCAGAAGCTTAGAATGGCGCCTATAACCAATGCCATCATTATGTTTTGCAACAATTAGGTTGCGAAGGTCTTGAGACAGCTCTTTGCTTTTACCCATCATGAGATGTGTCTTGTGTGACACCTTGGCAATGAGACCTTTTTGTAGGCCATCATTTGGGACTGAACCAGCTGTTATTAATTTCCACTGACAGGGGGCTGGATTGCTTTTTAATTACTGTAAGTTTTCAGCAGTTGTCTTGGCTTTCCATGCCTTTTTGCGCCTCCCTTTCTTCATGTGTTCAATACTTTTTCCCTGTGTCATTTCACATTATTACACATAACTTAATTTCTGAACTTATTTTTGTTTGTTTCTTTGTATGTATGGCTTACTTGGGTTGTTACCAACATCTGGAGAAAATTTCATGTCAATAGCACCTTTGGAAATATATTTACTGAGAAAAATGATGACGTGTTCAATACTTATTTCCCCCGCTGTATTTTTGTTTTTGTGCAACATATTCCAATAATAAAACAAATCCATGTCATGACCCCTTTAATCTACATGCATTTCAAATCATTAGCTTGTTTCGGCATGTAGACTGTGTGATTTTTAGTTTTTTTTCTGTCTTTTACTATTGTTGCTTGTCAGATTGAGATATGGCTCCAGTGAGATCTTGGGTGAAAGCTCAGGAAACTAAAGACTTTGACACTGTCAAGCAATCTAAGACCTATGGCGAAAAACACATCTTTCACAATCCCTGAAATTCCCAAAGGCGAAACTGTGGCAAAAAAATCATACATTATGCATCTGTCTTAAAACGCACTGAAGCACACATCTCAGAATCAGTTCATTAGTTTACATTTGCATTAACATATTATGTTTTGTGAACCTAGATGTATCGATTCTCACACCTCAACTGACCATCGATGACTTACAGCAAACGAAGGTAACAACCCGACCAGACGTTTCTGTTGGAAAACAGAATAAAGCTTTTGATTTGCATCGCTGAACTGTGAAATATGAAAAGTGCGACATTCATGTTTCCATAACCTCTCCGCAGACCTACATGAAACTAGTCAAGAAGCAGCAGAAGGATGTGGAGGCTTTGAAGAAGAAGCATGCGAAGGTGACCGAAGGCTTTTGTTTCCTTGAGTTCATTGAATTGATTATGAACACTTTGCCGGAGTGTCACACACACTGAAGCCTGTAGGGCTGGAAAACTGACAGCACGGATACAAAGACAATCCTGCTTCCTATTTCAGGCACACGCTGCACTGCAGAGCTCCCACTGCGCTCAAGTGGACAGGATTGTTGCTCAACATGATAAAGAGAAGCAAGCGCTGGAGAAGCAACTCGAAAAAGGCTGCAAGAAAGTGAGGTGAATGTGATATTAGTTTTTCATTACACTTGTCTCTTCATACAGGTTGTCAAGTAGTTGATTATTCAATATCAAAGTTTCAGGTTTACAAAAAAATAAAAAATTGTTCACTTCAGGCACAGACACAGTATGAATGTGAATTTTCCTCGTGTCTGAATCAGTGTTTGGATGGTTTTTGGATGTATGAAGTCAGTTCTGCTGAAGTTCTGGTGTAGAGAATCACATTAATTATCCACATGACGCTCAAACAAACACAATGCATTCAGGCATTAGTGTCCATTACATTATATTATATTAATAATTCATTGTTCACAATTCATTATCTTTTAGCATTTATGTAATCATAATAAAAAGGCATTCACTCATTCAACTTATTTTGCTTCTGAAATTTGGCATATTCTTGAGTGTAACGATGGATGGATGGATGGATGGATGGATGGATGGATGGATGGATGAAAAGGTGTGTGAGATGGATGGATGGATGGATGGATGGATGGATGAAAAGGTGTGTGAGATGGATGGATGGATGGATGGATGGATGGATGGATGGATGGATGGATGAAAAGGTGTGTGAGATGGATGGATGGATGGATGGATGGATGGATGGATGGATGGATGAAAAGGTGTGTGAGATGGATGGATGGATGGATGGATGGATGGATGGATGGAAAGGTGTGTGAGATGGATGGATGGATGGATGGATGGATGGATGGATGCAGGGTTTGAAATGAACACTCGCCAAATGCGGGTAAAAATCAACTGTATCGGGTAACGCTGTAAAATCACTGGCCAATTTGCCGTGTTACTTATAATGTTCACTCACTTTGCTGGAGAAGTTTGTGTAAGCCAAATCTGTGCAGATTTAGAGCAAATACTCGTGATTCATCATGATATATTAAATACAGCGTATTGCTCAGAATCTGCTCATATCTGGATTACTTGAACACACACGTCACTACACAACAAATAACGGCACGTTTGTTCATATGCTTTGAAGCAATAGAGAAGATTAAAAAACATTTGGTTCACAGAAAACACATTGCTATTTTACAACATCCCTAATTTTATATATATAGTATACAGTCGTGCTCAGAATTAATCATACCCTTGGTAAATATGATCAAAAATGTCTGTAAAAAATAAATCTGCATCGTTTATCCTTTTGATCTTTCATTCAAAAAATTAGCAAAAATCGAACCTTTCATTGAAGTAAAATAATTGAAAGTGGGGGGAAATAATAATCACATTATGAAATAAATGTTTTTCTCCAAAACACATTGGCCACAATTATTCATACCCCTAGATTTTTTTATGAATAAAATATCTCTGAAGTATATTCCCATTAATGTTTACCTTTTTTAGCACACCAGGGTGACTAGGAACATGAAATTGTCCAGCTATGACTTCTTGTTTCACAGGAGTTTAAATATGAGGAAACACAAAGGCCAAATTCCCTTGCTCATCCGTCACAATGAGTAAAACCAAAGAATATAGTTCTGATGTGCAGCAAAAGATTGTTGAGCTTCACAAAATAGAAAGTGGCTGTAAGAAAATAGCTAAAGAATTGAAAATCCCCATTTTGACCATCAGGACAATAATTAAGAAGTTCCAATCAACTAAAGATGTTACGAATCTGCCAGGAAGAGGACGTGTGTCTATATTGTCTTAATGCACGGTGAGGAGGAAAGTTTGAGTGGCCAAAGACTCTCCAAGGATCACAGATGGAGAATTGCAGAGATTAGTTGAGTCTTGGGGTCAGAAAGCCTATTAAAAAAAAATCAAACAACCCCTACATCACCACATGTTGTCTGGGAGGGTTTCAAGAAAAATGCTCCTCGCTCATCCAAAAATAAACTCCAGCATATTCAGTGGTCAGACACGACTGGAACTTCAAACGGCACAGGGTTCTGTGGTCAGATCAAACTAAACTTTTGGCAGCAAACACGCTAGATGGGTTTGGAGCACACAAGGATAAAAAGTACCCCATGTGTACAATTTAATATGCCACTGGATCGTTAATGTTGTGGGCATATCTTTCTGCTGGAGGCCCTGGACTTCTTATTCAGATACATGGCATCGTGGATTCTATCAAATATCAACAGATAAAAAATCCAAATCGGGCTGCTTCTGCTAGAAATCTTATAATGAGCCGTGGTTGGATCTTCCATCAGGACAACGATCCAAAACAAACATCAAAATCAACACAAAAATGTGTTTCGGAGCACAAAATGAAGCTTCTGCCATGACCGTCCCAGTTCCCTGACCTGATGAGTGGCGTGAACTGAAGAGAAGACGAACCAACATGGATCTGGGAATCTGAAGGATCTGGAGAGATTCTGTATGGAGGAATGGTCTCTGATCTCTTGTCAGTTATTCTCCAAACTCATCAGGCATTATAGGAGAAGTCTCAGAGCTGTTATCTTGGAAAAAGGAGATTGCAAAAAGTATTTAATAAAAGGGTATGAATAATTGTGGCCAATGTGTTTTGGAGAAAAACATTTATTTCATAATGTGATTTCCCCCCCACTTTCAATTCTTTTACTTAAATGAAAGGTTAGGATTTTGGCAATTTTTTGAATGAAAGATCAAAAGGATAAATGATGCAGATTTAATTTTTACAGCCATTTTTGATCATATTTACCAGGGGTATGATTAATTCTGAGCACGACTGTATATATATAGCTGTGAAGAAGTTAATCTGGTTCATTTCATTTCTTTCGTTCTTTCTTTCTTTCTTTTTTTGGCTAGTAGAAGTTCTGAATGGCCGGTAACTGTGAAAAAGTAAAAAAAGTTCATTTCAAACCCTGGATATATGGATGGATGGATAGATAGATAGATAGATAGATAGATAGATAGATAGATAGATAGATAGATAGATAGATAGATAGATAGATAGATAGATAGATAGATAGATAGATAGATGAAATTGCATACCTGGACCACAAAACCAGTCACATGGGTAAATTTTTTCAACATTTTCGATGTATACATCATCTGAAAGCTGAATAAATAAGCTTTCCATTGGTGTATGGTTTGTTAGGATAGGACAATATTTGGCTGAGACACAACTATTGAACATCTGGAATCTGAGGGTGCAAAAAAATCGAAACATTGAGAAAATCTCCTTTAAAGTTGTTCATTTATGTTCACGATTGTGCAGCATTCACTCACGAAAATACATGTTTTATATATTTACGGTAGGAAATTTACAAAATATCTTCATGGAACATGATCTTTACTTAATATCCTAATGATTTTTGGCATAAAAGGAAAATGGATAATTTTGACCCATACAATGTATTGTTGGCTATTGCCACAAATAAACCCGTGCGACTCGAGACTGGTGACGTGATCCAGGGTCACATATGGCAATAGTTACACTAAAATTGGAAGAATGTTCTTTAAAATAGTTGTTAATTTCAGAGAAATACACTGTAGGACACTTCTTGCCAGACCAGCTATCCAATTACATCTGAATCATTGTAGATCTACATGCGATGACCCCTGTAAAACAAAGCCAGAACATCATTAAGTGTAACAGCTTCTTCTCAGTCAAATATTCTGAGTGCAAACCAGAACACGCTCTCATTGTTTGTTCATCCTCAGTGAAAGTTACTGCCTTGAAATGAGCCGAGACATCGAAAGACAAATTAAGACCGTAGCAACAAATCACAAATCCAAGGTATTGAGTTGAATTTAATTTGCTCCATTCACATTCCAGCGACTTGTTTTACAATTTGAATGTTAAAACAAAATGTTGTTGTGTCGCTGTCCGGCAGGTGAAGGACGTGGTCGCGGCTCACGCGTCTGAATGGGCTGAGATGATCAGATGTCATTCGTCTGAAGAACAGGCTGTGAGAGAGCAGCACGTGATCCAGCAGTGTGAGCAGCTCCGGAAGCTGATGTTACTGGAGCAGGACCAGCAGACACACACACTCACACTCGTACATGAGAGGTGAGAGAGAGAGAGGAGAACTGCAAAACTTTGAATAAAAAAAAAAATAAATAAAAATTATTACTATTACATTATTATTTTTAATGTTTTTGAAACAAGTCTCTTATGCTCATCAAGCCTGCATTTATTTGATCAAAAATACAGAAAAAAACAGTAATATTTTTGGTTTTCTATTTTAATATTCTTTAAAATATAATTTATTTATTTTATGCAAAGCTGCATTTTCATCAGCCATAACATGAACTAACAATTAACAGTTGTATTTTTATACTAACATAAACAAAGATTAATAAATACTGTAACAAATGTATTGCTCATTGTTAACTTTAGTTAATATTTAGTAACTTATTTTAAAGTGTTACCCAATCCTTCAGAAATCATTCTAATATGTGGATAAAAAATAAATAAATTTGGAAACAGTTTATATTTTATTATATTATAATTTGTATAACCTGTGATACTTCTTTTAGGATTCTTTGATGATCAAAAAGTTTTAAAAAACAGCATTTATTTAATAAAAAAATATTTTGTTACAATATACACTAGTGTTCAAAAGTTTGGGGTCAGACATTTTTCTTTCTTTCTTTGTTTTGAAAGAAATTATTACTTTTATTCAGCAAGGATGTGTTAAATTGATAGTATTAAAGATTTATATTAATTTAGATTTAATTACGATTTATTATAATAAATAATTGAGAAAAATATCACAGGTTCCAAAAAAATGGAATATTAATCAGCACAAATATTTCCAACATTGATACTAAATCATCATATTAGACTGATTTCTGGAGGATCATGTGACACTGAAGACTGGAGTAATGATGCTGAAAATTCAGCTTTGATCACAGGAATAAATTACAGTTTACAATATACTAAAATAGAAAACCATTTTTTTAAATAATAATAATATTTCACAATATTACTGTTTTTTTTTCTGTATTTTTGATCAAATAAACACAGGCTTGATGAACATAACAGACTTCTTTCAAAAACATTTAAAATAGTAATAGTTTCCAAACCTTTGACCGGTACAGTATATATATATTTTTATGTCATTCATCTATAAAAGCTGCACTTTAGTGCCACTTTTCAGCATAAAACCCAGCGTCTTCAAATAACACCCACAAAATAATTTAACTAAGCACTATATGCGCGACTACACAAAAATATATAAATGGCATTGAAAGTTTTCACTCAAAACTAGTCAATTTCACAAATAATACAAACATTCTGCAAATATCACTGATTTAAATTTGACTGAAAATAGTGTTCCTGTAAAAGATCCGCCAATAAACTTTTAAAACCTTTTTTTTACATTGTATTTGATTGTGCCGTGCATTTAAATGAAGTCAGCGTCATTATTTCCTGGGCACACGTCTCCTTTCTATGCAGATAGTGCGTGCCTGATTAACAGAGGACATCACTGTGTGCCTGCTAATTACAATTAACATCTGTGTACAGTTTCTATTGATCATGTCCGCAGTCATTCATTAAGTGATGCATATATCCAGATGTGAAGTCAAGCGCACCTTCAGCGTTTGTCGTCAGATCCGGCCTGTATTGTGGGGAATTGCTCCATGCCAAGTGTGAGCAGGACTAGTTTTGTAGGCATGTTTGTGGCATTACCTGATTTGCATAATTCCTTTAGTGAATGGAGTGCTGAAACAATGCAGTGTGTGCTTGCTAAACAGCACTATCAGTGGTGCAGTTCATTCTTACTGAATCTCCCTTGTGTGCGTTTCATATGGGCTTTTGTTCCATACGACGTGTGTGTGTGTGTGCGTGTGTGTGTGTGTGTATCTGTTCTTGCAGCTGCTGTTTTGTTCTCTGTTATTGTGTATATTTTACATTAACTCCACAGAATTATCAAGCGTTTATTATTGCAATTGCACTTTAAACTGCATTTACTTTCCTCTTCTGTTGCACAGTGCAAACAAGATATTATCACACCATATGAGTCCTTTTATACTGCAATAACGCTCTCACAAATTAGTTATTTGTGCTGAAAATAAAATTAAAATAGTTAATATATGTAATAACTATGTGATAATGTCTACTGTATGTATAATTAAATACTTAATCTCATTTGATTACTTTCCTTTTTATTAGGAATTTGATGGACTCAAAGCAAAACATCAATTACAAATAACGGTAACACTTTACCAAAAATTAAAAAATACTTCAAAAGCATTTATTAACCTTAATTAATGCTAATTTCAACATTTACTAATACATGATTGAAATCAAAAGTTGCATCTGTTAATGTAATTTAATAAACCTGAGCTAACATGAAATCACAATTAACAGTTGTATTTTTATACTAACATAATCAAAGATTAATAAACACTCTTACAAATGTATTGCTCATTGTTCATTTTAGTTAATAGTTAGGACCTTATTTTAAAGTGTTACTTGAATAAAAAAAATTCTCTCACATTGAGTTCATAACAAATTACTCATACTAATAATAAAAAACATATGTACAAAACTTGCATGGGACACTTTCTTTTTTAACATCTCAAGTGGTTGACATTTATAAATATATAATCGTATAAAACACCCCTACTTTTAACATCATAGAGCAAAGTATATAATGGAATGATTTTCCGTCTCCTCTTCCAGACAGAGTAAAGATCTGCGAACCAACCAGGCGAAGACCTCGATGGAGAGCAGCAAAGCCATCAGTCAAGACCGAAGCATAAAGAACAAGGCTGAGCGTGAACGGTAATAACAACCGCTTCCCTTTACAGATCACACCACCAGCGTTACTTCAGCTGCACTTTCCTTTGTGCTTTGCTTGTTTTTTGAGATATTGCTATCACGATGTAATGACCAAACAGAACCATCTTGTGCAATTTCATCCATATAATTTGGGAAAACACCATCTAGAACTATTATTGTATTCTTCTGTGATTGCGTCAGTGATGCTCTGTTCACTAGTTTCCACCATTCCACCTTTCTTGTTATTCTCTCCAAATTTGACCGTACAGTACATGCGTCATTCAGGAAAATAAACCCCATCTCCACAATGCTTCGATGTTGACATTAAACTTTCCTTAAACTTTTTGTTACTTTTTTTTTTTAGGTAAGCCGTATGTTTTTGCACCGTAATGAACTTCTACAAATCTACAACAACAACAAAAAGCCTCATATCATCAATCTATAGACCAAACTTCACAAAATGTGACCCTGGACCACAAAACCAGTCACACGGGTCAATTTTTTAGAAACTGACATTTATACTTACATTTATGCATTTGGCAGAGGCTTTTATCCAAAGCGACTTGCATTGCATTTCAAGATACACATTAACATTCGTATCAGTTCTTGCTTTCCCTGGGAATCGAACCAATGATCTTGTTAGTGCAAGCGCCAACACTCTACTGTTTGAGCTACAGGAAAGTCTTCACAAGAAAGCTGAATAAATAAGCTTTCCATTGATGTATGGTTTGTTAGGATAGGACAATATTTGGCCTGAGATACAACTATTGAAGATCTGGAATCTGAGGGTGCAAAAAAATCGAAACATTGAGAAAATCTCCTTTAAAGTTGTTCATTTATGTTCACGATTCGGCATTCACTCACACAAATACATGTTTTATATATTTACGGTAGGAAATGTACAAAATATCTTAATGGAACATGATCTTTACTTAATATCCTAATGATTTTTGGCATAAAAGAAAATCCATAATTTTGACCCATACAGTGTATTGTTGGCTATTGCCACAGATATACCCGTGCGACTCGTGACTGGTTTTGTGGTCCAGGGTCACATATGAGGTTCTCATAGACTTTTTACTTTAAAACACCAATAAATTGAAAACACCATGAGGAACTGAGGGTGTGTTTTGGGAAAGCTTAGGTATATTATAATGAAACTTGGTAGTCATCATCCACTTAGTCCGAAAAACTTTTAAGTCAGTGCCACCTAGTGGTCAAAAGTCATAACTCATAAGCAATAATCTACTTCTAGGCTTTAAAAGTGTCCATAACTCCACTGATATTGTTTCTGCAGGAGAGTTCGAGAGCTCAACAGCACGAACACAAGGAAGTTTCTTACAGAAAGAAAGAGGGTAATGATTCTAATCTTGTTTCAGATGTGTGTGTTTTTTTTCCAAATGCATGTTTCTAATTATGTAAATGAACATGGGCGTTGATTGACAGCTCGCCATGAAACAGTCTAAAGAGAGCGAGCAGCTCCAGGCGGCTCAGCGTGAACAACTCGAGAGGCTGGAGAAACACAACCACGAGGTATTTCAGTGTTTGGGTCGTTCCTGCTGCGCTGTACCATTTCAACTCTGAAACCTCCACGTAATGAATGTGCTTTTGTAATTAAGGATGTATTTCCATATAAAGGTATAGCAGACATTCAGAAGCGCCCAGACTTCTCTTTCTCTTTTGTCTATTGAAATGTTGATTTGATCAAACAGGATAAATGTTTTAGAGGCGCAAACCAGTTAAGCAACATCACAAAACACCACTGAATTCATTGATCCTTAATGATGGTGATTTCCCAGCAAAATGATGTCACTTCCTTGAAGATTTTTTATTTATTTTATTTTATTTTATTTATTTATTCCTTGAAGATGATGTCATTAAGGATGTTAATTTATGTTTTTATTTTACAAAAAGACTGAGGATGGAAAGTGATATAGGGAAACAGAAAAAATATATATAAACTGATTACCCTGTAAAGCCTGATATAAGAAATGAAAAAGTTTATTGAAACTGTAGAAAATATATATTTAAAAAAAGGTATGCATATGTGTTTTTGTGGGGTATCATATTAGATAAATCAGGCTTTTATGGCTCATATAGTATGAGATATAGTGAAAATATGGGGGGAAAAAAGAATATTACAGACTACTGACATCAAATGCATATAAATATCAGTCATCACTCTATATCTGCCAATAATGTCTCAGTAAGATGAGTTTAATTTAAATTAATTAAAATAGTTCATTTTAATAACATTTAAATACATTTTATTAATTAATTATTATTTTATTTAAATGCTTAGTTTTAGGATCAAACGTCTTTTAAAACACATAATGCAATGCAATACAATGATGAATGAGAGATGAACAAATAAACCTTCCTCAAAAGCCTGATGATCATATTTGAGACTCACATTTGAACATGATTTTATAAAAAAATAATATAAGGACAATCAAGTAAACTGAAGCTGCTTCAGTCCAGTAAGTGTTGATCTTGAAATATCAGTAACAATATTAAAGTTATTCTTATGTTGACTTGATAAAAATCAGTGCAGATTTCACAGGAAAAAGACGAAGCTGAATGTGGACGTTTGTACAGTTACACTAAAATACTTTTTCACTTGCTAAAAAAGTATAAACTATCAATCCGAGGACAGAAAGCATGTCATAGATCGAGTGTAACAGGTTTTTTTTAGCAAAATATTTATGCTGATCATTTATACATTTTTTTAAATGGAAAAATAGAAACATTATGAATATTTCTAAATCCTAATAAATTACTAATATGGTTTTGTTCTGAAATTATTGGATAAAAATATTTTTAAAGATATATATAATAGTGTGACAACATCATGACAATATAATGCATAGCAGGAATGACCCGTTTGATGATGCATGAAACTGTCATGTGGATATAATATATCACTCACCATGAATTTTATTTTGCTCTTTTATTTAGCGGTTGAGCTCGTGCTATGCAAAATCACAATGCCAAGGTAGGACTTTCCTCTCTTAAATCAATTTTACAACGCCTCCCCTTTCCCATGATTCTTTCATTTCTCCCCGTATGGAAGTCCAGTCCATCACATGTGTGAGTTATTGCTCGTCCTCCACGCGTTCACAGACTACTGAGCAGACAGACGCGGCCGAGCCGTTCCTCATGGGTTCTCTGTTTATTTTGCCCGTCAGGACGCTTGCAGTCATCTGGAGATGTCAGTGCGTGTTCATGCTATAAACAACTGTGGAAAAAGTGGATTGAATACTGAATTCTGCCTCTTGTACCACAAAAGTGAAACTTCTCTCCTCAGTTACTCAGCGTCATGTCATTCCAAACCCTTTTGACTTCCTTTGTTCTGAGTTCACTCAGTTCTGTCAAGATCCAAAAAGGACAAAATAACCCCAAATGTTCACCTTTTGGGTTTCACTGAAGAAAGTATTTTTGCCTTGTTTTCCAGTACAAATACCTAAATATTCTTAAAGCAAGATATATTTACTTGAAAATCAAAGTCATTTAAAGGGGTGGTTGATTATGATTTGACTTTTCTAACTTTAGTTAGTGTGTAATGTTGATGTTTGAGCATAAACAACATCTGCAAAGTTACAACGCTCAAAGTTCAAAGCAAAGCGAGATATTTGCTTTTACAGAAATCGCTTTTTAAGGACTACAACAAACGGCTGGTAGAGACTACACCACATTCCTCCCGGGTTAGTGACATCACCAACCCTAGAATTTACATAAACCCCGCCCCCTGAACACGATTAATAGATTATCAAGACAGAATATGCTAATCAATGACTAGAAGATAACTACACATAAGCTACATAAATTCATCAACTAACCATTCAGAAATGTCCTGTTGCTTCTACATGTTGTCACTTCTTCTTGAGTCTCTCCATCATTGTCTGAATCCGGTGTGAACATATAAGGCTAACATTTTTTGAAATTTCCAGTGCATGTGTGTGTGAGGTAAAAGGACACAAGCTGTTGAAGCTCCGCCCCCTGTGCCGGGAGCAGCAGCTCATTTGCATTTAAAGGAACAGACACAAAACGAGGTGTTTTTGCTCACCCTCAAAAAGTGACAATTTTAACATGCTATATAAAAATAACTGTGGGATATTTTGAGCTAAAACTTCACACACACACTCTGGGGACATCAGAGACTTATTTTGCACATTGTGAAACCGGCATTATACCACCCCTTTAAGAGATGAAGTATTGTTTTCTGAAAAATGTACCAAAATGAAGCGAGTTTTTGATTAAAACAAGAAAAGAATATCCGCCAATGGGGTCATAAAAATAAACTTTTATAATATTTGGCAATATTTTTCTTGACATACAAGACTTGTCACATGACAACTCAAGTAAATGTATCTTGATTCAAGAATGTTTAGATATTTGTACTAGAAAACAAGACAAAAATATATATTTTTTGTGCAATGCATGAACTATTTCTTTGACATGTTTCACATTGCAAATGTTCACAGCTCAAGACTGAGGTTGTGCATCTTAAATGTTTTTGTCTGCTGGATTGATTCTTTTGCTGTTGATTTAAATGCAGTGCATAAATTAGTTGATTTTCCATCCACTTCATCTACTACAATCACCAGAGGAAACGCTGAACGTCACTTTACATTTCCACTGATGGCTGGTGCAGAGCCCTGTAATACGCTTCCCGACCAGCCTAATCTAACTAAAACACAGGACGTGTCATGTGACCAACTTCAAAATGTTGTTTGTGAGCTTGCAATATCCTCCATACATAAAAGTTTGTTCCCCAGCGCACATCTCATGTTGAGAAGATGCCATTCAATAAACAGGATTTGTGAAATCCAGGGCTTTTTATATTCCGGGTCTCTCTCGATAGCATTATCTCTAGAGGCCGGCGCTGTAATTCCACATTAAAGAGAGCCTATCATGCCTTTTCCCATCTTCCTCTTTCTTTAGTGTGTAATGTTGCTGTTTGATCATGGAAAAAGCTCCAGTTCTTCTCTATATCAGTGTCAGTGTTTCTGAACTCCTGAAACGCCTCCATTGTAGTCTCGAGTTTCTTCCGGGAACGAACACGTCACAATATTCCTCATTTAAATAATTCATACGCAGAATAAAGGGGCGGGGCCTGGTTGAGTTAGTTAGTAGTGTGTTAAACTGCTGGTTATGGTAAAGGGCAGGACATTTCCCAAACACACTCGAAGCGCTCGACCAATCACAACACATTGCTCCAGCCAACCAATCAGAGCACAGTGTGCCTTTCAGAAGGAGGGGCTTCATAGAGACAGGAATTAAACAGAGCGTTACTGACAGACTGGGAAGAGAGGAGCCGCAACAATGGAGAATATGAGGAAAATAATTAACATTTAAGCAGGAAAACCTGTTCTAGTAGAGCCTAAAAACATCAAAACTTTGTAAAAGGGAATAACATGGCTTTTTTAATGTACTTCACTGTCATTACAGGCCAAAGAGACTCAGCACATGAGGACACGAGAGGACAGACTGACGACCAATCAAACTCACAGCTCATTTGAGGTCACACAGTGAGAACGCACCCATAAACGCAAATGCACATAGAATCTGTTTTTAGTGATGTCTGCTTCATATTTATTTACATTTTATGAATGTTGAAATATTTATGAATATTGTATATGAGCAAACAGATGCTTTATGATTTGTCGGTGACGAGATAAACTAAGCATTTGATTTTGATCTTTGCTTTACAATAACTTTTAATGTCAACATGAAATTAAAATCGACTATATTTATTTTTTAAAGAAACATTCCTGGTATTATTGTGAATGATTCACCAGTGCTTATTATTATAAAGAATAAAAGTCTTTTACAAAATATAATAACTTGGATTAACCCTGGTTGTAAACCTGTGATAGCTCTTCTGGTACTGAGCGCCAACTTTTTACCACACAATCAATTTATTTTTGTATATTCAGAAATATATTTTGTAAATATGCCATTACCTGAGTAAATTTAATTGTGAATGCTTTTTCATGTTGATTTGAAATATCCTCTACAGTGGAATATAGCTGTAAAATATAAACAGCAAAATATAAATTATGTATTTGAGTCTTTAGAAATAACACTGTTTTTCATACTGATATATTATAAAGATCATGCAAAATACTTGTTGTACATGTGTTGCATTGATAGAAAATCTATTTTACCATAATGTAATTTTACTGGTAGACTTTGTGTTTTTATCCTTAATGTTCTTTCTTCAACATTTTGAAATTCTTGTGATGTTCCTTATTTTTTAATGTCTTTGGATAAAATCCATTTGCTCAATGACTTCATGAAGTTCAAGGTTCATTACAGATGAAGCTCTCCGAGACTCGCTGCTGATTACCACTGAAACAAAAATTGTATAATAGTACAATAGTAAGTGATTTTCTCACACTAGTCTCATCTTTCTCACACTAGTCTCATCACTTGCGAGAAACAGCAAGTGTTCTTCGCCATCATGAAGTTCAAGCACTGGTCTATCTGTGTTCACGAAACCATTCTTTTAAGCTTTTATCTGACTCCATTTTATCACAACCTCGAATTTAGGTTGGAATGCCAATTTGTTATTGGTTATTTATATAATAAATAAGTTTAGCAATACATTTGATTGTTCTATTTAACTCTTTACTCTTATTAATCGTTCATTCAGGTCCCAAAGTCGCACAGGCTCCTCGCACTGGCCGTTAATATTACGCGGGCCCACAATCACAAACTCGCCAGCTTCGGGTCACTAAACAGAGGTAATTGGCTAATACCTTTTAGATGATCGCATTCACGCTTAATCAAAGATATTTTTGTATAGCCCCCTCGGTTGTACACACTTGAATTAAAGTAGAGTGTTCTTTAGACAGAGGTATGACCACTACTACAGATATAAGCCGACCAAATTACTTCCCTGATAATAGCTTTGGTTTGGTCATGCCATGGTTTCCCACGTACACTTGACTAAAGTAACATTACATTAAAAAGGTAAGACTCACCCTATTTAGCAGTTTGCTGTCCTAAACGGAAACCAAGTACACTTGAATTAGTGCCAAATATTAGCTGGAACTCTAAAACCTCAGTTGGTGTGCCCTATGATCAACTCAAAACTGGAATCTAGTACGTTACTAATCTGACGCAGGTTTACGGTAACAATGGATACAACGTAATCTACTAAAGTAAATAATTTCAGAGTAATTCAGAACAAATTAAAACGTAACAATTTATAATGTCAGGTAAATGTATCATTCCAATTTCATAATCAGTTCAAAGATAATCAATGCAATAACATCAAATGCTCAAAGATAAAGAGTAAAAGATGTAACTGACTCAAGAAATACATGATGCTGAGTGTCTGAAAGACACTTAGCATTATGGGCTGATCTCATTACAAATCGCCTCTTGTTGCATTTCTTTCAGTACTCAGACCGAGACAGAAACATCTTTCACATGAAAACATTTGCTAACAATGGGAATTTGCATTGAGTTTACACCTTTTGAGAGCAGAATGCCATTTGTCTGGAAGACAAACCCTCCTCTGTGGGCTAGTTATCTCTAATCTCTCTAAACTCTCTAAAACTTTATTTATCTTTTGGTTTACTTCTGTGGGAATGAGACATTTGTACCAGTCGCACTGAGACATTTCAAATAACACCAAACATGTATAATACTGTATGATAATTATTCACATTAAACCATATAGATTCTTGGGTGAATTTGTGATCTCAGCATGAGAAAGGAGGAGTGGGGGAAGAGGGAAAGAGATGTAGATTAGGATGATTCTGAGGTGAGACTTGCGTCTCGAATGGTGATGCTAACTTCACAAGAGAGAGTTCAAATGTTAATTTTTCTTTGTTTTCTCAGAGAGTTGCCCTCTCTTCCAGTTTTTCCAGTCTTACAGTGTGAACACAGAGATATACCATAAATTATAGGAAAATTACTGACCTCTAAAATAGCTTCTCCTCCATTGTACCGACGACACTCTACGATGTAGTGACGGATCACATGCTCTAATGACTTCACTACGATTGGTTGTCGCTCCTGGAAGTTGGTAGCCTGGATGCCAGCCGAACTTAGCCCCGCCCACAACATTTGAGGTTGGGAAGTTCGGTCTGGACTTGATCCGTTGTGGAGCAACTATGCTCGAACCAGAGCTGTTCGAATTCGTTTACAACAAAGATGGCTGCCGCTGGAGAATTGAGATATGTAGATTTTGTTATAGAAGATATCGACAGCGCATTAATTTTAAGAGAGGAACAGAGAACCGCGATCAAGGCATTTGTCGATCGGAAAGATGAATGAAGAACATACGTCACTTACTCTGTTGCTCTGATTGGTTGTACGTCTATCCAATTGAGTGCAGAGGCATTTTCTTTCCTGGTTCGGTTGAAACGCCCCTTAATCACAGTCCAATGGAGCATTGGGAGCATATTCTGACTAGAATCTGAGTATGACGACGTCAGGCTAGGAAGTTGCTCTACATTTGCATAAATCAACGTTTCCCTGGTGCCGCTGTAATGAGAAATCGAGTCCCCCAAGGAATTGTGTCTCCTTTAGGACCCAGGCGGTAATGTCTGATCAAAAGTTATTGTGATGTTTTGACTAATTATAACCTATTTAAATATTGCATGATGTTCATTGCACAGGCAACATGCTTGAAATATAAAATGAATGCCTATGCATTGCATAATAAAACAAACACAAAATGTATTTTTTTATAAGGATAAGGATTGTTGCAACATACTATGTTCTGTAAAAGTAATTTAAAATTCATTTTACACTAATAGTAATGTGGTATAGTATATAATAATAGGCTACTATAATACATTTAATACATTAATTGTCATGCTAAGTACACACAAACATCATTAATTTGAAACATGTAATTGGGAACTATGTTGGAAGCAAAAAACATGCATAAACTAAGCTAGCAGGCTAATCAGGTAGATGTATGATATGCTAGTACATAAGCTAACTCAAAAACAGAAGGAACGAGAAATGCTTGATGTCACGACCTATAGCTTTAGTTATATGCTAGTATATGAACCATGTAATTTAAAAGACATCAGTGGTCATTATAACGCATTTTAAACCATATAAATCATAACGTGATTTTGCAGGAATGTCAATCAGGCGCTAAAAATACTACCCATTAAAAGTCCGTTGAACCAATGGGATCACTCAGGGTCCTAAAGGAGACCTGATTCCCGGTGGGACTCGATCTCTCACCCCACTGCCAGAAATCGGTATCTCTCCATTGAAATTGCACGCTAGACATGTTCCTGGGTCAACATATTTAGTTGATCTGTTTCAGAAAATGTAGTCCTAACCCTATCTAACCCTAACCCTAGCCATAACTTCTCCCTAAAATCAGAGGGAAATGATGGTGAAGAACACTGATGTAGAAGCTCCTAACCCTGGTTGTAACCCTAAACTTGACATAAACTGTGAACTCGTCCCTCAAATCTGATTGGTTGATTGAAATGTTGTTTCTGGATGTTGATCCAGGATCATGTTTTACTCGGTGAAATCCGGTTGTGTGTTGAAATGAATGGGATCATGTGAATGCAGCTTAACGAATCATGAGCTTAATGAGACTTAACGCATATAATGTTTATTTTATGCATATTTTATCATATTGCAGTGTTTTCCCTCATAGTCGTCCGTCTATCTCTGAAAGTGCATTACTGCAAATATGACTTTTGTTTCTGTGTCAAACTGAGGGATGATTTTAAAACGATTATCTGTGGGAATCAGCAGCATGTCAGAGATGCATTGAACACGGAAAATTGCTTTTAATATGATTGTTTGTAATACTTTCTTGACACTAAAACCAAGCTGTTGGTATTTACGAAGCGTATCATCATTGTTTATATCCTTTGTATTCCACATTATGAATTCAATTACCGACACCATTGCAGGAAATTAAAAGTCAAAAGCATCGCTGGCACTGACCGACGTGTTTCATCTGAAACTGCGATGATGATCGAATGAATCAGGACTATTGCTGCTTTAAAAGCGGGCGATTGCATGTGGTTTCATCATTCACACGGGTTCAAATGTCTGCTGACCCCTTCACATAAAACACACTGACACAAACGATCCCCAATGAAACAATGAAACGTCTCCTCTCAAAGGAAAGGCTGTGTCGAACATGTAAGAGATTTCTATCTTGCATAAAGTCTGGTTCACATTGCAGGAAGATTGTCATGTAAAGTGAGCATGCAAAGATTGCTGTGGTTTTCTGCTCTCACTCATTCTTATTCTCAGTTAGTGTTGGTTGCCGTCGTGTGTCGTAACACACACACACACACTTGCATGCATGAGCAGTCAACATGCTATAACAGACACACACTGACTCGTGTTGTGTTTTCTGTCTCTGAATTAGTCGTCCAATCGTTGAAGCAGATTATGAGTTAATTGAGTGAAAATGCGAAGCCGATGTGTTTATGATATCTCTGTGTTGGAACAGCTGCTTTTATGATTCATTTTCCTCCCACTGAAATGTGCATGAATACATGCGACTGAAGGCATAACAGCTGCACTGCGCTTGAAGCAATATACCTGCTTATTTGCGATCTAATGACTACATAAAACTAGGGGTGTGTTATTTTATGCAAGGTTGGTAAGTGTGCAAGAATGCCAATCTGAACAAATGACTGAAGTTAATGTTAAGAAGCACAGCTGATATTACTTTTGCTTCATTTGTCTGTAAATGCATGTGCACAGTTTGGCTCATTCAGGTACTGACAATTTGCATTTAGTGCTTAATAATATACATGCAGAAATAATTGGCTACAGTATATGGATCAAATTCATTACATTGGTGATGTATAAACATGAGTTCATCCACTTGGACATTTTAATGTTCTTAGAATATTAAAATATATGTTCAAAAATGGTGAAATTTGGTGAAAATTAACATCCTAATCACAATAGAAAAACTGGACATTTTAAAGTTCTTAGAATGTTAAAAATAAATGTTCCAACAATATTGCATGTTGGGTAAAAATAATGTTAGTGGTTCTGTAACCGTATTATAATTTTATAATCATGGCAAGAAATCTGGACATTTTAACGATTTCAAAACTATGTTCCCACAACCAAAATGAAATGTTTGGAAAATGTTTTTATAACCTAAATTTGTAACCTAGACTAGTATCACACTAGAAGACAACTTTTGCAGCTCAACTAACATTTCTTTTTTTTTACTTTTTACAAATAAACTCAAGCTTTAAAAAAAAAATTAAAAAAAATACAAGCTTTAAATGTCTGCTTTTAAACTCTCCTGGTAAATTTCATGGTGGACCTCCATTATGTTTTGTTTCCCAGCAAACAAAAATATGCTTTGCTAACGTTCACATTCAGCGATGAGACGGTTATTTCTGTCAGTGTTCTCTGAACTTTAAAAACATCCCAAAACTTTTTTTCTTTATGCAGACATTTAACATCTAAATCAATCTGTAACGTTTAAAAACTGTTAGATGAACGTCCAACTAAAACATTTCAGAAAAATAACCTTCCATGAATGGTGTACACAGTAAATCTTGTTTTTGAGCTACTGTTTTGAGAAGAACATTATAGCTACAGTAGTGTTCATGTTAGCTGGGAGGGTTCGTAGATTTTAAGGGATATTTCATCGCTGGAAAGATGAATGTGTATTTAAATTGGGTCATTTATGTAGTAGAAATGTGAAATTATTTTAGAAGTTGGTGCCTTCTAGACTGAGAAAAGCCAGAGAATGTATTTTTGGCTCATGTGGATGAAAGACAACAATTCCCAGAATGCACTTGCTTCGCTGCCCTACGAGGCCACTCCCAAGCCACGCCTACCGGTTACAGAGGGCAGTGTCGGGAGAAATTATACAACTAGGCTACTAGTCGACTCGAAACTGAAAAGACAGCGTTTTATGGTGAGCTCCCCCTATGGGCGGGTTGAACACATGCGGAACGAGCTCCTCCTACTGGCTGGAGTCTCTCGCCTCTGGACAAAAGAGCCTCAGATGACGATAAATTACGATTTTTGCATCATCTGAGTTTTTTTCCAGACACACAATACAGAAATCTCTCGTCTCAGGGGGACATGAGGGAGGGAAGCACGGTCATTCGAGAATACTACCGGGTTTCTACTGATACAAAGCTTAATGCTAATCGGTGAAGCATCCCTTTAAACACTCTCGGTTGTTCATTGTAATCATGTTGCGTGTTGTGATTCAGTGAGAGAACTTTCCTCACAAACGCTGTTTTCTGTTACACATCCAGCTCGGTTATGTTTCATAATACTGTAATGAACATGTTTTAGCCCCCGGTCATACTGCAATTCTTGTAGCCTGATATATAATAGAGAAGATGAGGATTGTTTCGCATCCTGACCCCCGACGCTGATGAAACCGATCATCATCCGAGGAAATACGGGTGAGGTAGATTTCTCTTCAGAATATTCAACATTTGGGTTAAATATGGAGAATTAACTGCGTCTGTCGAGCAGCGCCTGAGGTTAAATATACCTCTGACTGTGGGGAATATTTCATATGTCTAAAACATAATCACAGGCCATAAAGACAGTGTGAGAGCAGCGGCGTGTGGTGATCGCTGAGGAGAGCGACCCGGAGCCGCCGATCGCTTGCTGGAGCGGGACTGTGATGAGGAGGGAGTGTGTGACCCTGTCGGGTTCATGCTGTTCCTCAACCCGCTGAGCTGCTCGCTTTAAAGCGCTGGCAAGAGGTAAAAAGCATAATTATCCTGCCTTTCAGGACATCTTCGTGTATAGAAGTGTAAAATATATATATATATATATATATATATATATATAGAAGAAAAGAAGTTGGATAAAATGACAAAGCATTCTTAAAAAAAAAAAAACTATATTGCCAAAAGTTTTGGGACGTCTTTCATAACATGCACGTGCACTTCAATGAGATCCCATTCTTAATCCGTAGGGTTTAATATGGAGTTGGCCCACCCTAACAGCTTCAACGTTTCTGCGAAGGCTTTCCACAAGGTTTAGGAGTGTGTTTATGGGAATTTTTGACCATTCTTCTAGAAGGGCATCTGTGAGGTCAGGCACTGATGTTGGACGAGGATGTCTGGATCGCAGTCGCCTCTCTTATTCATCCCAAAGGTGTTCTGTCGGGTTGAGCTCAGGACTCTGTGCAGGACAGTCCAGTTCCTCCACACCAAACTCACTCATCCATGTCTTTAGGGACCTTCTGCTCAGTCATGTCGGAACAGGAAAGGTTTATTTCCCCAGGAAAGGTTTATCCCCAAACTGTTCCCACAAAGTTGGGAGAATGAAATTGTCCAAAATGTCTATGTATGCAGAAGTGTTAAGAGTTCCTTTCATTGGAACTAAAGGGCCCAACCCCTGAAAAACAACCCCACACCATAATCCCCCCTCCACCAAACTTTACACTTGCCACAATGCAGTCAGCCAAGTACCGTTCTCCAAACCCAGACTCGTCCATCAGATTTCCAGACAGAGAAGCGTGATTCGTCACTCCAGAGAACATGTCTCCACCGCTCGAGAGTCCAGCGACGGCGTTCTTTTACACAATCTGACGCTTTGCATCGCACTTGGTGATGTAAGGCTTGGCTGCAGCTGCTCGGCCATGGAAACCCATTCCGTGAATCTCTACACACTGTTCTTGAGCTAATCTGAAGGCCACCGAGGTTTGGAGGTTTGTAGCTGTTGACTCTGCAGAAAGTCGGCGACTCCTGTGCACTGTGTTCCTCAGCATGCGCTGACCCCGCTCTGTGATTTACGTGGCCTACATCTTCGTGGATAAGTTGATGTTTTTCCCAATCGCTTCCTCTTTGTTATCATACCACTAACAGTTGACCATGAAATATTTAGTATTGAGTAAATTTCACGAATGGACTTATTGCACAGGTCGCAACCTATCACAGTAGCACACTTGAATTCACTGAGCTCCTGAGAGCGACCCATTCTCTGGCCATGGAAGTGATTCGTAATCCTGAATTCAATGGTTTGGAGGGGTATCCTAATACTTTTGGCAATGTAGTGTGTGTATATATATATATATACTGTATATAAATAATTTCATTCAATACTTAAAATATTTATTAAAATAGTTTGGTCTGGTGACAATTGGCCAATTTACCCAATATTTTGGTTTGCAAAATATTTGTATTATTTTATGCTAATTATAGTATTTCATCTTTACTTTAGCAACCATAACTGTAAAAAAAAAAAAAAAAAGCTAAATTTAACCTGTTACTCTAAAACAACGGTTATCTATGGAAGCTTGTTCCCGCGACTGAATAAATAAAGGTCATTGCGACTTTATTTCTCACAATTGCGAGAAAAAACGAATTGTGAGATATAAACCTGCAATTGCAACAAAAAAAAAGTCAGAATTGTGATTCTAGCAATTCTGACTTTTTTTCTCGAGATTGCAAGTTTATATCTCACAATTCTGACTCTTAACTCGCTGTTGTGTGTTTATATGTGGAGAGAGCTGGAAGATCTACAGGGTCTGTAAACTAAAATCTGTAGTCTAAAATGAGGGAAATTTCCCTATGCTACAGTTTACTGTACGTGGCATATTGTACACCCTCAAACTTGTGATTGTCAAATTTATTTGTAGACCATTTTTTGTAGACCATTTGAGAAAGTCTTTTGTCAAAAGCCCAATAAACTGCCAAAGTACTGTATACTGTAATGAAATTTGGCAAAGATGCTGAATTATTATTATTTTTACTGTACTATGACAGTATAATATTGTGTTCATACCAAGTTCATATTCAATTCTTTGGTATTTGAATTTTTCTTCTCTAGTGCCTTTCTTCTACTGTAAAAACAATCACTTTACAGTAATGTAATGAAAATGTATTTTTACCTAAAGCTTATTGTTGTGTCTCACTGTATCTGCACCTTTTCATTTATGATGTATTCTGTAATAGACACTGAGCTCCAAAATTATCCCTGAATCCCAATAAGTGTTTTTTGTAACAGTGTTGTGAATCGCTCTCATTAGTGTTCTCCAGGACGGTAGTGTTTGTGTCATATGAGTCTAGTTCTGACATAAGAGAATATGTTTTAGACTAAAATATGTTTTTGATGTTACAGTACAAGTTGGTGTGTAGATTTGAGGTTGTGTTGATCATTTGTGTTACCAATCAAGAAAAACGGAGCAAATTATGTCTACTTATCTTAGAAATTATGTGCATTTTATATGAGTCAAGTGGGGTGCATTGCATTTTGGGATACAGATTTTCTGTGTGCACATTGTTCATCCAAATCTCACACACTATGCTGAAGTAGTGTGAGTAGTGCACTATTTCTCTCTCTCTCTCTCTCTCTCTCTCTCTCTCTCTCTCTCTCTCTCTCTCTCTCTCTCTAGGGATGGATAGGGAGATATTTGGCAGAGAAAAACACACAGCGCTCTCTTGTCAGGGCAGTGTGTGTGGGCCGACGCAGAACTGAAGTGCAGGGCGACTAAAAATACAGCCGGCACGCCACTCACGAGGTGAAATTTCAATTAAGACACAAGCACTTCATCATTATTCCACTTGGCTGATGATTACGATCTGACATTTTAACACACGCAAACACGCTGATATATATTCTGCCACTTTCTTGGCGAGAGGAAGAAGGCAATCGTGCAATTATCACTTCAACCAGTCAATCATTTAACCTTTTCTTTGATAGATTGGCACACTTTTGATGAGGCCATAATAAGAGGGGGTCAGAAATGATACGCCCGGAAACCAAACATCGGCTTTGAAAGGAAAGCGATCACGGATGCGCCCGGTAAAATGATAGAGCAGGGTTGTAAAATGCAAAGCGTATAATAAAATGGCCTTTATGCCTAACTTTATGGTGGGCTTTTTGAGAGGATAAAAGGCGGCTCGCTGAAAGTCTGTTTTAAGGGTGATTTCACTTCTTCTCCTTCAGGTTAGACTGGCTTTGAACAGTTGATGGCAATGCAGCTCTTGAAGTCCATTCTCTGATATCAGGAGTTTAATGGCGGACTACTGCTGGCCATGGAGGTGAACCAATGCTGATAAGAGTGTGTGTGTGTGTGTGTGCAGGGTTTTCTATCCCAGTGGGAACCTGACTGCCCATGAGGAAACCAGCTTATAAATCATTCAGAATGAAAATGTGAAAATGCAGAAAGTGTTGTGTGATGGGTAGGTTTAGTGTAAGGGGAGAGAATATACAGTTTGTACAGTATAAAAACCAGTACGTCTATGGAGAGTCCCCACAAAGATAGTAAACCTGGCTGTGTGTGTGTGTGTGTGCAATCTCTCACTGAACACAAGCGCAGTGCCTCTCCTGCACTGAAGCTAACGGCTCAGATAGACACTATAGAACTTTGCTTTGTGATAATCTTCAATATATACATGATTTCTAATCTTCAGATTCTTCCATCTGCATGCTGATTACCACAGCTGATCATTTTTCTCCATCATTTAGTTAAAATTAACAAACCTTAATATTAACGTGTAGGGTTGAAAATCTGAAAATCTCGTATATTTTTGCACTTTAACTTGTGAGATCAACATTAAAGCTGCTCTAAGCGATGTTGGGTGACGTCACTTCTTGTTGACTTTCGAAGTATTGTCAAACAAAACGGTGGCTAGCTCGACCCTCCCTCCTCCTCATCCCGTCTCCTCCCCCTCCCTTCCGTGATTCCTGAAACAGTCATGAACCATTTAGAAAACAGACTGGATTTACCCTGTCCAGCAGAAACAGAGCCTCCTGAATGTCGGATTGGAAGCCCTTCTGCCGGCGGAGTTCTCGCCACCTTTTGAGCGATTTTCCGATTTGAAAATTCGTGACTTCGCGCATTCCTTCTCCTTTGTCATTTGTTCATCGGAATGTCGTCTCTTTGGTCGTGTGTCGGCCATATCAAAATTCTCAAGAATATACATTTTTAACGTTAGTCGTTGTCGTTGTTAGGACATCTTACCTCTCGCTAACTTCCCTCTTTATGCTTCTCTCTCCTCCACTCCCACATGTGCATGCGCACTAACCCCCTAACCCCCACCCCCAAATCATTCTTGTCCGTGATTGGCTGGAACACTGTTTGTTATGTTTCGTGGTCCAGGCTGGGCCAGTTTGCTTTTGTTGCCGTTTGTGGAGCCTGTGGTGTCTACAGAGACCGCGTTTCTTTACAGAGTGTTCAGGGGACAGGCAGCTAGCGGATAGTGAGGAGACGTTTGCTGGATGTGACAAAAAATGTTTCGGCCTAAAAAACGCGTGACATCGCTTAGAGCACCTTTAAGATGAACATATACTGTAGAGGTATATTGTTTATGTTGACTAATGTAGTTAAAGGGTTAGTTCACCCAAAAATAGGTAACACTGCGTAACACGAGAATGAACCTCATTGGTTCTCGCACGTCAAGCGAACATGCTTGAGCTTCTGTTTACCACAATGATGTGTGCACTGATGAATGTTTCTATGTGAATAAAAGCCTCAATTAAAAATGTTTATCATGTAAAGTGATCGAGTCTCCTCCGAAAAATTGGACTAAACCGCTCAAATAATAAGGATTAGTTTTATGATCTCTTTATGAACTTTTTGAAGCGTCAAAGTATCAGTTGCTGTCAATGGAGGGACAGAAATCTCTCAGATTTCATCAAAAAGATCTTCATTTGTGTTCTGAAGATGAACGAAAGTCTTACGGGGTTGGAACAACATGAGGGAGAGTAATTACTGACAGAATTTTCATTTTTGGGTGAACTAACCCTTTAACTAATGTTAACAAACAAAACCTCATTGTAAGATGTTACCATTTTTACAAACTGAAGGTAATACTATGTTTAGTCCTATATGAAACACATGCAGTAACCTTTAATGGAAAATACCTGGGAATATTGCTTCAAGCCTTGAGATACTGCCGTCTACTTTTGCATCAGATGCGTTCAGAACATTGTCTGTGTTTCCTGAAACGTGATGGACACATACTGTAATAGAGCTTTCCGTAACACAAATATGCTTTTGATATGAACAACGAGGCATCAGAAGCAGCTCTGTTGTACATCTTTCTCATTATGGCCTCCAAGTTCACAATCACACAGAATTTAATAAATCATACAAGAGACGATCACTTTAACATGTAAAAACCCTTGTGTACCGTTCAGAGGAACTGTAGATGCCGATGTGTTTGTGTTTTAGCACGATCCTGTACGGAAGAGTGAACTTAACAAGCTCGAGGAGACCTGCAGAAATGAAGATTAATCCAATATTTGCGTTTCACTGCGGTACAATCATGAATATCAGCAACGCTCCCAGAGAATGTTAAACAGGCTGAGCTTTATCAAACACAGACACTTCTTCATTAGATTGTGCTTCAGTTCAAATTCCCTTTATTAATGTGACAAACTGCAGTGGTGGACGTGAGGATTTACTTCGTTAGAGGTAAGAAGCCATTTTTCATACTTAACCAGAGTATTTTATCTGGGTAAACTTTTAATTTGACTTCACTACATTCCAAAGCATAATATCATTTTTTTTTTTTACTTCCCTCCAGTTCATAAAAACATATCATTCCTCCTCATTTTGAACTGAATATATCGCCAGCCCCTCTGAAACACATGATCATTGTCCGATTCCTGAGCGACTGATTCTTTCAATGAACCTGTTGAATCGGTTCGCAAATCACATGGACTGACCCTGCATCCATAATGCATACTATCAGGACTTGACATTAAAGCGACACCAAAGATTATTTTGTACCTTAAAATAATGTTTCCAAAATGGTTTCAGTGGTTCATCAACTCGTAACAGGGTGAACGGCACTTCTGCAGTCGCTTTGCGTCCCTATATCGGCTATAACCGCACTATGCAAGTTTGCCAGATCGGGTAGCGGATCTGTAGTTCGAATGAGACATAAGAAACTACAAATTTGACTTGCTTTACGGCAAGCGCTACTATAGCGATAGGTGGAGCCTATGTATAAAAATAGCCGATTCTGATGTCGCAATTTCCAAAGCCGGTGCTGGATAAACAAATATTTTTTTACGACAGCGGTAATGGACAATTCCGCTTCCAACCTGTAGGGGGACCGAAGAGGAAAACGTAACGTTTTTGCTCACCAGCCGCTGTGGCGAGTGGTTTTCCAAAGTTACTAGCCACTCTGCATTTTCACTGGCCACAATTTTGCCATCTATACCATGGGGAAAACAGCTATATAGATATTTTTTATATTATCTCGTAATTTGGCAGCAGGTTTATTAGGCTGCTGTCCCTTTAAGACCTGATACACGGATCGATTACACTGTTACACATGCATTTACTTTCTCAACTGTTTACGTTCACTTAACATAACTGACTGTTTACGTGAATACTCGTCAAGACCGACATTTTGACATTATTGTGTGTATTTGACTGTTTAAGCGCAATAAGCAGCGAAAAATAACCCTATTTACTGAGAGTCGGCTTTATATCTGCTCTCTTTGGGTGTGAGCACAACATCTGTGGCTAATATTGCCCACAACCATTGCGTTTTGGAGGAGGATTCAGTTCAGAACTAGCCTGGTTAAAACCAGACCATTGTCAGTAGTAACTGAGTTATGGTCTGGCAAAGCTCCATAGACAAATCATTTCCAAAGGGGCGTCACCAACGGACGTCGCTCAAATGCCTCTGGGCACAAGTGGATAGACCTAAAACCAATCAGAGCGATCGTCATCGTGTAAAGCCATATGCTGCGTCCCAATTCGCCTAAGTTACACTACGCCATAAAAGTATGTACTCTTTTTGTGAAGAAAAGGTATTTACTTTTGAATGTGTAGCAAAAAAGTAGGCAAGCTTTGGGACATACTACTTCATCATCTTTATTGGACGGATCTGTCGCGTGCATCCTGTCACTGCCCTGTCAATCATCTTGTCACAGTTAAAATCCTCTATTAAATCTAATTTAATTTCCTACCGTTTCGGAGAGAAATGTAGTAGCACGTTCATCTGCCAGTGGGTCTTTCATGGAGACTGTCCTCATGTGTTTGCAATTTGAATATAATAATGCATTTAAAAGTTGAACAGACGTTGCTCAAATGCCTTTTGGGCGCAATTGGATAGACCTAAAACCAATCAGAGCGATCGTCATTGTGTAAAGCCCGCCTCAACGTTTCTGATTGGTGCCGCGATTTCTAGGCCATGGAAATGGGCTTGAATGAGCTCTTTGCCAGACTACTTCACGAGCAAATCTGAATTTGCCGGAAGTTGTCTGGGTTTTCCCAGGCTAGTTCAGAACTACAAACGCGAATAAAAAGTGTTAAAAAACTACAAACATGGCGACTGACGGTTTTCACTCATGCCTATTAGTTATATGTGAACTCAATCTGAGCTGTTGAAGCCATTTGAAATGCTTGAATGTGGACAGTGTTATTATCTCTACAGCATACACCTTTCTACACCTCCCCGCTGCCAGTTTCACATAAAACTAATATGTTTGCACAGCGTTCCTGTTAATGCATTTTGCCCCATGTGAAGTGTGTACGTTGTATTTTTCCTAAGCCTACAGCACTTGCCGCCACATAAACTACAACTTCGTTAAACGGACCACCAACAGTTCGCTCACTGACCGGCTGGTGAAATTTGCATCCAAAACTGCTAAGCACCTGATTTAACATCATAGCTCGACTCCAGCGCAACTTCTGAGAGTCAAGCGCACGGGTTTAATCAGTCCGCTGGGAAAGAAAATCATGTTTAAAAGGTACTGGGTTGATATTATGAATACGTATGAAGAAAGATATTCAGAGTTTTGTTTGAAGATCTTAGCAGCAATCAATCTTTTATTCATCTGCCTGCCCCTATATAAAGACTAACCGAACTGAGGTCATGTGACGAGCGAAGCTGCCTCTTGTTTCTCTTGATGTGGGTGTTTTTGGCCAGAAAAAGGTGCAGTGAGGACCGGTCTTCTTTTATTTCTCCTGCTCGCTGCGGTCATTCATTGTGTGTTTGTGTAGATGATGAGTCAGAGGCGATCATGAGGAGCTTCTGCTGCAGAGCTGAACTGTGTGAGGCGAGATATTGTTTATGAACATGTGGGAACATGAGGGCGATTTTTCAGAACGCTATAGCACTATAATATAACTCCATTGCAAGCATCTTTCCCTTATGCTAGAAAATCTCCCAGAATGCCTGTACTTTGACGTCGTTTTCACATTTTGCATGCATTGATCTTCTGGGCTACATGTATTGTAGCATTCGTTTACAGGCTGACCCCATTTAGCGCTTTTAAATGGATTCTATTATGCCTTTTCTCCATGTTCCTTGTTCTTAAAGGATTTAATCATTTTTGGGACTTTTCCGAACAGAACAGACTTAAATTACAGTACAGAACATGCAAATCAAAATGTTCACCTTTTTTGAAGATACTTTCCAGTGAAAATGAATATAAATGAATAAATGCAATAGTTACAGTGACTATTATTCTTTTCTCCATGTTCCTCTTTCTTTAGTGTGTAATGTTGCTGTTTGATCATGAAAAAGCTCCAGTTCGTCTCTATATCAGTGTCAGTGTTTCTGAACTCCTGAAACGCCTCCATTGTAGTCTTGAGTTTCTTCCGGGAACGAATAATTAATACGCAGAATAAAGGGGCGGGGCCTGGTTGAGTTAGTTAGTAGTGTGTTATGCTGGGTACACACCAAAAGATTTTTTACATCTTATAAGATTTTCAAAATGTGACAGACCACAAACATGAGGACAAAAAATCCTAGATTTAAGCGTTTTGCTCCTATAGTGTGTGGTGTGCCATGATGTGACAAAGGCAGCACACCACACACAAACAGATTTTCAACCAGAGTCTCGACTATGAACACAGGAAATCTCGCAAAATATCGTGAGACTTCAGAATAAGCATGACGGACGATATGCAGGAAGAAATTGCGATAGTGTTTGGAATGATTTTCACAGAAAATTCACGTGAAAAAACCATTGTACCTACCATTATATATAACCTTTTATACAGAAATATATTCATTCTTTATTGTCTTTATTTATTCTTTATTGGATTTATTGTCTCTTTAGAAAAAGTTATTTAATCCCTCTAGTCTATAGAACCTCACTGAACCCTTAACACTCAGCTTTTTTTTTTTTTTTATATTTTTTTTTTATTGATTTTAAGAATTATACAATTACAGTCAGGGGGGTACAAAGAGTAAAGCCGATAAACAAACATAAAAAGACATATACATAAACAGTGACAAACTTAAAAGTTAAACAAAAATTTGAAAATGTTTACAGATTGAAACGCACTTTGCAGCTTTCTTATTTTTCAAACCCAATATTGTGTTTAGGTATTGTAAAATTTCTGCTCTTAAAATGAAAAACAAAGGCTTGTTTCCTCGAAATTTACACTTATGAATACTAAATCTTAACATTAAGCTTCCTGCAAGTGTGTGTGTGTGTGTGTGTGTGTGTGTGTGTGTGAGAGAGAATGACCGTGTCTTCCATCATCTCGCTTTCTGATTGGATATTGTTTCGTTTCACGTGATAATCTCCAGAGCGTGCGCGTGTTTGTCCTCGGAGTTCCCCCCACACATCAGGATTTCTGATCGTAAATATTAAACATGTTTAATATTTACGATTCGCGATCGGAGCGGCTCCGACGTTCTTCCGAGCAGGTTTGGACACTCTTAACACACCTCACACCAAGGGAAAATCTGATAAAATAATCTGTTAAACCATCAAGATAATCGGGACATAGCTAGGATTGTCGGAAGGGGAGAAATCGGCCCAAAATCAGCCCGATTATCTTTTGGTGTGTACCCAGCATTAAACTGGTGGTTATGGTAAGGGGCGGGACATTTCCCAAACACACTCGAAGCGCTCGACCAATCACAACACACTGCTCCAGCCGACGTGCTCTACTATGTAAGAACGAGCCTATGATTGAATCTGGAAATAAAGCAAAATAACTGAGAAAAATGAGAAATAGTCCTCAGATGATATGTCTGTAATTAATATCAAAACATTTAGCGTTAATTCGATCTCAAACAGATTCATTAAAAGAAGTTATTACTCCACCACTTGTGTTACATTATAAACCAACGTGGTGAACGACAAATTTGCGACCAGTACGGTTTCGGGAAACAGTCGTGACTAACTAGTTGATTTCTTCAGCGATGCATCGTACTATAGTAGTGAAGCACGAGTTACGGCATTGTACGGGAAACACAACCCAGAGCGTTACTGACAGACTGGGAAGAGAGGAGCTGCAACAATGGAGAATATGAGGAAAATAATTAACATTCAAGCAGGAAAACCTGTTCTAGCAAAGTGCCAAACCAAAATCAAGACTTTGGAAAAGGGCATATAATGTCTTCTTTAAATTAATGTTCTTGGTCTTGATATGAATGATTCAGTTCATGTTAAACAAAATTAAATCAAAATGTCCTGTTCAACTTCTTAGTCATAAATTCTACCTATTACGTTTCACCATCCAAACTTTTTTTTTTTTTTATGCATTGCATATCCTGTTCAAAATGCTGTACAGGAGCATATTCATCATAATGAACTGCATTCTGACATTTCAGAAATCATGTTTGCGAAGTGTTTATGCATTTACAGTATGTACCTGTATGCTTATGAACTTTACATTAAAGGTCACAAATAAACACTGAAATTTTACTGCTTGGATCAAGTAGAAAGATTCTTGAAGTTCACAGCATTCGAGACGAGCGGAGTGATGCACACACAGTCTCCTCTATAATCAGGCTTTATAAATGTGCTTTTGAGTGTGTGTAAACAGTGATCCACACACACAAACAGTCCAGACACATTGATTCTGAATAACAGATCTGCTCTAATTAAGCTTGTGGAAACGCTGAGATCGCTCTAAGAGCTCCACGCTCAAACGCTGCTCTGAATTACGGTGAACAGGAGAGAGGGGTAATTGGTCAACACATCAGAAATTGCAGTGGATTGCCTAAAAGGCTCCATTTTATTTAATTCCGGCCGTCTCAATTTCCAGAACTGATTGCTTTTGTATTCCATTATCTAAAACAAAACCAGGACAAGATATGGCTGAATGCAAATGTGATGCCTATTTGTGTCAAAACGGAGGAGTCTGTCCTCACCATAGAGTTTCATTGCAGGTTTGAAATGTAAATGTAGCCTACATCTGTTTCAATAGATTTGTACTCATTTAATTAATAGCAAAGAAAGGACACTGGAACAAACGGCATTGCTTGCGGCTCATCTAGTATTCATATGGTGTGGTTTTAAACAGGGATCTGAAGCTCACGCTCAGGGATTAGTAACTACTAGCTTGTACAAAACTAGCTTGTACGATTAGTTGCACCTTTTGTTCTTAATGCAAAAGGCCGTAAACGCTCAAATTATTACTTATTTGCTTACATGCATATGGGATTTGCAATAAATAATCATAATAATTTGTATATTTTTAACAATAAATATGCATGGATTAAATGCAGCCTAAAAGTAATAAAATCACAAACTGGGAAATTAAAATATTGCATTTATATTTCAGTTTTGAAACCAGACAGTGAACTTACATCACTCAACACACATAGAGTAAATGTATTTTACATTGAGCTTCGAGTAGCACAACTGGTCTTTGGTTCAGAGTTGAGCTCATATTCATAAATGCTTTCAAATGATCCGCTGATCAGTGCTTTTGTGCCGCTGGAGAATGAGGCAGGTCTGTGTAAAGATTATTAATCCGTCACTAATTAGAGCCTGCCCTCAGTGTATTATATTCCAACATAAAGAGAGTCTTGATTCATCAGTCCTGTAGTTACGTGCATGTTGTTCAGCAGCTCTCTGTCTTTATTCTCGGTCATTGTGCGGTACGTCACAGTTCTGCTGCTGGAAATGAGCCTCTGGTGTTGCCGTCAGCGTCTCGTCTTACAGTCACAGTCTCTAGTCTGCAGAGAAAGAAGTCAATCAGAAATACTGCACATCTTCGCATGCATTTTAGATTAGATTATAGCATGCATTATATTATATTATCACAGTTTTATACTTTGTAAAAATTCAGAATTTGAGAAAACTCCAAAACTTGAGGCAACCAGCTTCAGGACATTGAGTATTCTCAATTTATGGAAACATTATTGTATCAACTTTAAAGTTGAAATTTATGTACTCAACTAAAAAAAAAAACATTAAAAAAAATAATAATAAAAAAAAAACATTTGAAAATGTGAAGGTAATGAAAATCACCTATTAATTGTCATTTAAGTGAAATTACTGAACTTAAATATAACAAACAGGACAATTAATAGGTCATTTTCATTGCCATTTAAGTGAAATTACTGAACTTAAATATACGAGCTTGATAAAAGTGATCATTCTAGAAGAAAATTTCAGATGGCACTTGGAGGCTTTTGCATCTGAACTCTTCATATAAACTTGCATTTTACATTAAACTGAGCATTGCCAACCATCAACATGCACCGCTGCCAGATTTCCTATATATTGTGATCATGATGTTCACAACTTGCAATAATTAACTTAATGAGCTCATTGTTTCTGCCTAAAGTTATACATTATATTATGATTCTGTGTCATCTTAGAACTGTACATTACTTTGACACAGTCACCTCTGATAAAGAATCACTTGTAGACGTATGCATTTTCTGTAAAGCTGCTTTGATATGATATGTATTGTGAAAAGTGCGATACATACTGTATAAATGTAAATTGAATTGGATTAATAGTGACAGAACTTTTTTAGTTTGTCTACTTTGTTGTTCAAACTGAAAAGGTTATATAGAGTTACTTCTATACAACAAAACAAGTTGTTTATACTCATAGAAATGGAGTAAACTTCCCTGAAGGGAACATGAATCACTCTAATGGACTTTTACAGCAAAATATAATTAAATCATGCTGAAACACAAATGATTTATGTGCATCATCAGAGCTCAGCACTGATATCTGAACCTTCACCACCAAACTTGACATTCATATTAAAATTTAAAGTTGCCCATTCTAGGTGGCATACAAAATTAATGATTTTTATTTCTACATTTTACATTTAATCGTTTGAAGAGTGTGAATATTTTACAGTGAAGTTGGATATATATATATATATATATGTATGTATATATACAGGATTGTTTAAAAATTAAATGCAGATCCAAAGACATCATTCAACTCATATTTGTGTCCTTGAGCCAGTTATATTTATCAAATCATTTATTTTTGATGTTGCATCTTTTGTGCATCAATCCAACCACTCGTTTTACTTTCAGCTCTGAACTGATACTGCATTTCAGCTTCTTTTACACCGAAATACAAAGAAAGCATGTTTTTAAGCCTGAATACAATCTGTTCATCATATAAAGTGATCGTTCAATTCATGTGGATTCGTTTTATGATCACTTTATAAACTTTTTGAAGCATCAATGGAGGGACAGAAATCTCTCAGATTTCATCAAAAAGATCTTCATTCATGAAGATGCACGAAAGTCTATCGGGTTTGGAACAACATGAGGGAGAGTAATTAAAGGGCTGGTATAATGCCCTTTTCACAAGATGTAAAATAAGTCTCTGATGTCCCCAGAGTGTGTGTGTGAAGTTTTAGCTCAAAATACCCCACAGATATTGTTATATAGCATGTTAAAGTTGTCACTTTTTGAGGGTGAGCAAAAACGCACCGTTTTGTGTCTGTCCCTTTAAATGCAAATGAGCTGCTGCTCCTGGCACAGGGGGCGGAGCTTCAACAGCTTGTGTCCTTTTACCTCACACACACATGCACTGGAAATGTCAGTGTTTATGTTTAATGATGGAGAGACTAGAAGAAGTGACAACATGTAGAAGCAACAGGACATTTCTGAATGGTTAGTTGATGAGTTTATGAAGCTTATGTGTAGTTATCTTCTAGTCATTGATTAGCATATTCTGTCTTGATAATCTATAAATCATGTTCTGGGGGTGGGGTTTATTTAAATTTTAGGGTTGGTGATGTCACTAACCGGGGAGGAATGTGGTGTAGTCTCTACCAGCCGTTTGTTGTAGTTCTTAAAAAGCGATTTCTTTAAAAGCAAATATCTCCCTTTGCTTTGAACTTTGAGCGTTGTAACTTTGCAGATGTTGTTTATGATCAAACATCAACATTACACACTAACTAAAGTTAGAAAAGTGAAATCATAATCAACCACCCCTTTAATGACAGAATTTTCATTTTTAAGACATTTCTCCTTGTATTGAATCTTTTTGGTCCTATTGTTGAAAGCAGTTTTTGTCACGTTGGCGTCGTGTGCATTGATGCCCTGAGGACCAGACGTCATTGTGACATCCATTTACACACTCAATCTTCTCCAGAGGACATTATCTGAGCCGACAGCAGTCTATTTGATTGGCAGCTTGAGCTTCGGGACTGAATAAACACTGTAGATGTGTTCAGAACGGGTCGGGACCGTGATGTCAGGAGGCCGAGCTAATGCAAACCTGCCTGGTTTTCTACATCTGGCATGACGTGAGCGGCTTCTCTCGGACTCTACCGTGGGATTTGCCTAGTATTCATTAGAAAGATTAATTTCTATTGCACGTAACAGGTGCGACTGCATGCGTTAATTGTTTTGGCAGCGTGGCAGGCTCATAATGGATCAATATTTGTCATTTGGCCGGATTCCAGCGCTGAGTTACAGACTCTGAGGAGCGGCGAACACATTGAAAATTATTGTTAATACAATGCATGAGCGGCTGCAGTCCAACAACCTGTGGCCCAGTGATGTGTGTGTGAACAAACCAGAATTACTGAACAGGAACAAACATTCGGCTAATTGCTGCTGGTTGCCAAAGCAGAAATGAGTTACTGAGATGTTCAGGTGGTTTATAAGCGGTTTCTGGAGGAAAAAGAGTCCTGTACCCTCAAGTCATTGTTTTATGCATATATATATATCAGCATTTTATTCTCTCTAGATGCACTGTAAATAATGTTCTCCCTCTGTTTCTATTAAATCAATATACATTTGCTTGAGAAGCAAAATGACTTAAAGGGGTGGTTCGGGATTTTTGACATCGGACCTCATTTTTAAGTCAGCCTGGTTGTTATTCATCAGTGGAGACATTTTTTTAAAAAAATTATCCAGTCCTTACATTTGGATAGTTAGCCGATGCTAGGCTAGCGCGAGTCAATGGTATATGTTAGCCAGCCATTAAAAACCGTTTTACCCACTCCACAGTGCACCAAACGCAAATCAATTATAACACTAGACTATCGATGTATATGTCCGTTGAGAGAATAATGTTAGAAATCAAACTTACCTTTCATCACATTGCATTAGTTATAATTTGTTCCCTGTAATCATAAGCCTTGTCTACAGCAGCAGCGGAGTGATATTGATTACCTAGGCAACCGAGTGAGCCGGTACACACATGACGCAAGTGTATTTACCTGCCGCTGGTACACTGATTACAGTGCGCTTCTGTTCTGTGTTTACTTTTTGCCGCATTACTAACCGGAGCAAAGTAAAATTCCGCAGCTGCTGAGAAACTAGTTCCTTTGGGATCATTGAGATGAAAGGTAAGTTTGATTTCTAACATTATTCTCTCAACGGACATATACATCGATAGTCTAGTGTTATAATTGATTTGCGTTTGGTGCACTGTGGAGTGGGTAAAACGTTTTTTAATGGCTGGCTAACACATATACCATTGACTCGCGCTAGCCTAGCATCGGCTAACTATCCAAATATAAGGACTGGATAATAAAAATAAAAAAAATGTCTCCACTGATGAATAACAACCAGGCTGACTTAAAAATGAGGTCCGATGTCAAAAATCCCGAACCACCCCTTTAATATATTATGTCTTGTTTTCTGAAAAGAGCGATCAATATTAAGTTTTGAGTTTAAGCATAAAACAAGAACATTTTGCTTATTCATTGTGAAGCGTACTTGAGCCCTGGAAAGGCGCTATATAAATAAAACTTATTATCAACAAATATCTGTCAGTGGGGTCAGAAAAATACACGTAATTCAAATGGAAAACAAGATTATTTTTCTGACCCCATTGACAGATATTTCACTACATTTTCATACATTATTCAGAAAACTTAATATCTTCAGTCGTTTTGCTTCTCAAGTAAATGTATCTTGATTTAAGAATATTTAGATATTTGTACTGGAAAACAAGGCAAACATACAGAGGAAGAACAACATTTTTATTGTATTTTTTTTGCAGTGCAAGTCACTGAAAAACCCGTATCAGTCACACTGAAATATTTCCTGAAAATATTATTAGAAGATCTACACGACCTTTCAGAGGTTTGGGGTCGGTAAGATTATTTAATGTTTTTGAAAGACGTCTCTTCTGCTCACCAAAGCTGCATTTATTTAATCAAAAATACAGTAAAAACTGTAATATTGTGAAATATTATTATCATTTAAAACAGCTGTTTTCTATGTGAATTTGGGCCCTATTTTAACAATCTGAAACGCAAGTATCCAATGCGTAACGCAAGTAACTTTGTGGGCGGATCTCGGAAATCTAAAATGGGTTGGTCTGAAGTAGCGTCATTACTCATAGGTGTGGTTTGGGCGTAACGTGAAATAAACCAATCAGAGCGTCAGCTCACATTCCCTTTAAGAGCAGGCGCGCTTGTTCCATGGCAGATTGCTATTATAACGGCGGATTTCACAGCCGAGGAGACCGACGTTCTCGTCAGGGCCGTAAAACACAGAGAAGTGACATTGGGGATGGAGAAACACACCCAAATTAGCTTCGGTTAAACAGGCGTATAATAATTTGGGTAAATGTGTAGATTTATGCCTATTTTTTCACATCTTCATGGACATCACAATGATTTCCCTCATGTGGAATATTTTTCCTTGTAATTATGTATGGTTTGCAAAAATGGGAACTGCTGCGTCTGTGTGTAGATGAGAGAAGCAAAGTGTATGGCGTTGTGCACACGCTACATTATGGCCAAGCATGCGCCCTTAAAATAGCCTCTGAATAACGTGCCACTGACTTTAGACTAGGTTTCTCCTGGTCAGTGGCGGAATTGTTTTCTGAAACTGCAAAATAGCACCAGTGAACGTTTGCGCCGGAACACGCCTCCTCTTTTCGCTGAACCGCCCCCGGAGCGCAAGTTCATTCCCTAATTTACCGACGTGCGTCTGTGGAGGGAAAAGTCAGCTGTGCGTCGGGTGCAAAATAGGAATGATACATGTGTTGTGTACAAAGTCAGTTGCGCTGGGTGAAAGATAGGGCCCTTTATCTTAAGCTGAATTTTCAGCATCATAACTCCAGTCTTCAGTGTCACATGATCATTCAGAAATATTTCTAATATGATGATTTGATGCTGAAAAAACATTTCTGATTATCATCAATTTTGAAAAAAACATTGTTCTGATTCATACTTTTTACATTTTGACAATACTTTTTGTTTTCAGGATTCTTTGATGAACAAAGTTCTACAAGAACAGCAGTTATTTGAAATAGAATCTTTTGTAACATTATAAATGTCTTTACTGTCACTTTTGATTAATGCGTCCTTGCTGAATAAAAGTATTTATTTATTTATTTATTTAATAAAAAAATCTCACTGACCCCAAACTTTTGAACTATAGTGTACTGTAAGTAAAAATGAAAAATGGTCCATTGTCAGAACATGACAAATACTGCAAGGGTTCACACAGTTTAGCGCACTGGGGATAAAATCAGCTCAGCGTCTCACCTGGGACTGAACGAGTTTGAGTTTCAACACGAGCCGTTTAACTGAGTGAATCTGCATGTCTTTCATTCCTCATCGAGACTGTGTAATTCCTCAAATCAGAGCCTCTTTGCTATTCATGAAGTTCCACAGCAATATTTATCTGCGTTTGGAAGGTAAACACACATGGACACATACAGGAGGCTGCGTGAAACTTCAAGCACTGTCCTGTGGTGTGATATGCTATTTATAATTATTATATGGTTATTATGCATGCAGCGTTTATGAGTTAAATTAAATGAGAGGCCACATGGAATAATTTGTTACACCTCAGGACTATTTAAAATGAACTAGTGAAGGAAAAGATGCTGAAAAACTGCCAGTTACATGACATGAAATATACATTTTTTCTTTGCAAATTCACTACCATTCAAAAGTTTGGGGTCAGGAAGATATTTCTTTAAGAAATTAATAATCTAAAGTGACAGTAAAGACATTTGATAAAGTTACAAAAGATTATATTTCTAATAAATATACATAATTATAAAAGATTAAATAAATAATGATTTAAAAAAATATATAATAATATATCAAATAAACAGTAGAGTATATTTAAGTTTAACCTAATATCTCAATCTAAAAAAAGCAGGACTTGTGTCCGTAAATGAAAAACCGTCACATACGAACCATCATCCGGTTGTTCTTTCCATTCCTCCAGATCCAATGACGGGATGTTCCCGCAGGAGAGAAAGTCCTCCGGGTAAGTTTCGACTCTGAACGGATCAAGAGGAACCTCCGTCACTCCGCTGTTGTCACAGATGACACGAGACAGAGAGTGCCTTTGGAGTTCCTGTCTTTGTTTTGGGGAAAACACACCGGGATGTTCCCACCAGAATCTGAATCACACCAAAAACATCAACATTTTGATTGTGCAATGTGTTATTCTTAGCATTTTGACATGAATTCAGACAAGTTAAAGGAATCATTTGACAAATAACATCTCTTGTGCTTCTCCCATGTAGAATAAGGGTTTGGAATGACATCGAGAAAAGCAAATCTTGTTTTAAACATCTAACCTCTGTAATTTGTACTAGTCAAAGCAGAACTGCATGACTATTTATTGAATAATGGCACTATTGTCTTCAGCTGTTTATAGCGGAACTGAACTCATTTCAGAATTGATCAACTTTAACAGTTATTGAACAGAACTGAATCAACACTGAACAGAATTGAGCTGAATAATGACACCATAGAGTTCAACAGCCGGGTTCTGGATGTGAAAACTCATTTTCTCCATAGGGAAATTGTTTTGAACGATAACTTATTCATCTTTAAAAACAGACCTAATGTGAGCTCTGATGTTGTTAATCAATGGTATTTGAAGCCATCAGCCTGCATTGTTTTAAAGGGGTGGTATAATGCCCTTTTCACGAGATGTAAAATAAGTCTCTGATGTCCCCAGAGTGTGTATGTGAAGCTTTAGCTCAAAATACCCCACAGATATTTTATGAGGGTGACGGTGAGCAAAAACGCACCGTTTTTGTGTCTGTTCCTTTAAATGCAAATGAGCTGCTGCTCCCAACACAGGGGGCGGAGCTTCAAGAGCTTGTGTCCTTTTACCTCACACAGACATGCACTGAAAATGTCAAAAACTTTTAGCCTTTTATGTTCAAACCGGAGTCAGACAATGATGGAGAGACTCTAGAAGAAGTGACAACATGTAGAAGCAACAGGACATTTCTGAATGGTTAGTTGATGAATTTATGAAGCTTATGTGTAGTTATCTTCTAGTCATTGATCAGCATATTCTGTCATGATAATCTATAAATCATGTTCCGGGGGCGGGGTTTATGTGAATTCTAGGGTTTAAATTTCCTTAAAAGCAAATATCTCCCTTTGCTTTGAACTTTGAGTGTTGTAACTTTGCAGATGTTGTTTCTGCTCAAAGAGCAACATTACACACTAACTAAAGTTAGAAAAGTGAAATCATATTCAACCACCCCTTTAACTTATTTTTTTTAATAATCGTGCTAAACAGTGAAAAACTAAATTACTAAAGTACAGACAATTTACCAATCAGAAAGTGCCAAAAGATTTATTTAGCTCCACCCACTCCCATGAAGCACTGTGAATGTAATCAAGTCGATCGCGCTACACTCTCAAAATACTTTTGTTTTATAACATTTCTAAATGAGTAGTTTTATATTTCTACATCGTTTTTAATTTGCTTCATGGGATCGTAGTCCTTTCCCTCACTAAACACAGTCTTGTACTTTTGTATATGTGGTTGGTTTGGTTCATGGCTTATAATGCTCTAATGAAGACTTTTTTTAAAAATCCCTATGGGAGAAATTAACAGAAAAAATAGTTCCGGAGCCAGCTCTGCTGAAAACGTGGACGGGCACTGTTGAACTCTGTCTTTTTACAGCTGCTTCCCTGCTAACAAAAATATGCTCTAAGAATATTTCGCTAACGTCAAGTCAAGTCAAGTCAAGTTTATTTATATAGCGCTTTTCACAATACAGATTGTATCAAAGCAGCTTTACAGTATTAAATTAAAATAATACATCAATGTTTGTTTCTAGTGGAAAACGTCCACGTTTGGTAATGCTGATCAATAGTATTGTTGATTGATTAATTAAATTAAATATCCCCAAATATCCCCAACTGAGCAAGCCAAAGGCAACAGTGGCAAGGAACCGAAAAACTTCACTGTAAGATTAAAAATATTATATGAATGCCTGGCTGAAGAGATGCGTCTTTAATCTAGTTTTAAACTGGGAGAGCGAGTCTGAGCAACGAAAAGTATCAGGAAGACTATTCCAGAGTTTTGGAGCCAAATGTGAAAATGCTCTCCCTCCTTTGGTGGTTCTGGATATCCTAGGTATGACCAAAAGCCTTGAATTTAGTGATCTTAAAGAGCGCAATGGATTATAGGGTGATAGAAGATCCGTTAAATAGACTGGAGCTAAGCCGTTTAGGGCTTTATAAGTCAGTAGCAATACCTTGTAATTAATACGGAGCTTTATAGGTAACCAATGCAGTGATGATAAAATCGGTGTTATATGATCATATTTTCTTGATCTCGTAAGAACTCTAGCGGCGGCATTTTGGACTAACTGTAGCTTGTTTATTGAAGATGCAGGACAACCAGCTAATAAAGCATTACAGTAATCTAGTCTCGAGGTCATGAATGCATGAACTAACTTTTCTGCATCAGAAACTGATAGCATATTACGTAGCTTAGCAATGTTTCTAAGGTGGAAAAAGGCAGTTCTCATTAAGTTTTGAAAAGGTTATATCTTTGTTGCACTCTGAACATTAAAAACGTCCAGTTAAGGATACATTCCATTTGATCAAAATTCCATTTTCCACATTCCATTTAATCAAAACTAACCAAATTATGTTCTAAGAAACTATCGTTTCGCTTACGTTCTTATTAAGTTTTGAAAACGTTATTTATTTGTTGTTCATTTTTTTACACTTCTTAAAAACTTTTTTTTTGGTTATTCGAATGTTAAGGAAACATTCCATTTTATCATTCTTCAAACATTACAGGAACGTTACTTTTGAATGTTCTCTGAACATTCCGAAACAAGTAGTTACATTTAAAAAAGCATGCGACGAATGTTCAACAAACATTTTTCAGAAAAAAAAACAACATTCCATGAACGATGTATCAATAATGTTTTGAGAACATTATTAAAGACCAGATAACTTTAAACGAACGTTCTATTAATGTTACTGGAAGAACGTTTGCTGGACAACCTTGCAAGAACTTTAGCCAAAGATCGTTCCCTGTTAGCTGGGTTTAACAGTAGAATTTGAAGTTTTCATCATTGAATGTTATTTTCCTGTTTATTACAGTGAAGCTGCTTTGAAACAATCTGTACTGTATAAAGCGCTATGGAAGTAAATCTGACTCAGGTTAACAGTGGTTGAGCAGTGTCTCAGATCTCACCTATCTCCTTCCCTCAGCATCTTCATCTGTTTCCCGATCAAACATGTGAAGAGTTCTCCAGTCCTGGCTCCAGACACCGGCCGTTCCAGAACTCCTCCCAGCCACACATCCATGCTGTCCGGATGTCCATACACATCCATTACTTTCTCTGCCAAAACATCACTCCCGACCACCTCTGCCAGATCTGATCGGGTTTCAACTCTGTCTAATCCACAGAAAACCCTCCACTCATTGTAGCCTGCAGGAGAAAGACGGGTTTACAGATCACTTGTTTATTACCATGGTCCACTTTCGACATTATACAACTACATGTCAGCTAACTCTCATCAGAGTATCAGTAGACTAGTATATCAATATACAATCTTTCTCTCTTCGGTAATTCTTGACCAACATTTTTTATGTTTTTTTTTTGTTTTTTTTTACTTCATCGGAATGGTACGGAACTTGGTAAAGGTTTTGGCACTTGCTATGTGAACAAAAAAATAAATTTCAGTGGTCCTGAAAAAAATGAGCGCATTGGAAATGAATGGGAGACGAATTCCCAACCCGAATTTCCTCTAGTGAAAACTTTTGGTACTGCAGCCAAACAACATCTTACTGAAAGATGATATATGACAAATGGTATAGTAGTATTTTAGTGAATTTTTCATTACACTAAACATCAAATTCTGTAAAAAAAAAAAAAATGTTTTTTCACTTCAGCAATAATCCGCCAAGTGTCGTCTTTGAAAAGCGATCAAACTTCAGTCTGTTGCTCTAAACAAAGCATTCAAGATTTACGACAGTTTATGTTGGAAATTTCATTTTCAGGTCTATGCTCAAAAAGTAAATAAATGGATAACTACTGCATAAATATAATCTGGTACCATAAAATGCCCTAAAAATACAAAATATTAAATAAAACTAGAATGTACATTTCCTGAAGAAAATATGAGTGGTACTTGCAGTGGCAAAACTCGGCACTGGGCAGATGCTAACACAATTAACAATGTTGCGATACCATGATATATGCTGGGGTTAATTCTGACATAATATTCGAGCATGGCTGTTTCTCGTGATTTATCCCTCTGTAAAATGATGTAACGCAACAGCTAGGTCACGATGTTGATGTTGATAGCCAGTCATCAAGTCAAGGTAATGTCATTTCTAAATTGGACTAAATTGGACCATCATGCTAAAAGCGAGTTGTAAAATGAAGTGTGTAATAACAACTGCAATCTTGTATTATTTCCTGAGCCTATTTTGATGTAAAGTAAATGGACTCGAGGAAGGAATCGACTCCAAAAAACCTGGAATCGAACAGCCCTAAAATAAGTGTTAGCAGATATGAAGCAGACAGTCTACTAATATATATATAAATATATACTAATAATTATATCCTAATCTATATAAGTCTACTAATACTCTAATCACTGCAATAGTTGACATGGAGTTGCAAAGTTACTTGAAGTTAGAATGTCTAAAGTGGAGCATCAGAATAAAGTGTTTGTTACTGATGTGTTTATTAAATGACAAATAATTGACAACTACTGTAAAGAATTAAACTCAATATATTCATCAAAAATATCTTAATTTGTGTTCTGAAGATGAATGAAAGTCTTACGGGGTTGGAACGACACAAGGGAGAGTAATTGCTGACAGAATTTTCATTTTTGGGTGAAATAACCCTTTAAGTGTCAGTAATAATAAGCGTTCTGATGTGTCACCTGGTAAGCCGTGATCTCGTCCTCGCTGCAGGTTCAGAGCCGCCAGATCCACAGTCTCCGGGATGTTGAGGACCACGAGTCTCTCCGTCAGTTCTTCTGTCATGAGATGTTCCTGGTTCTGCAGGACAGCGGGACGTCCCAGAAGACCTCGCAGAACCGGATCCAGACCACCTTCAGAGAACAACACATCCCATCAAACACTGACCAACACACACACACACACACACACAGATCTGCAAATGTGTGGATCACAGTGCTGGGGAGCTGAGACACGGCAGGCAAAAACATTGATTTTTCATGCAGTGGTCAGTTTTGAGATTTTGGGCTAGTTTACTCCTTCAATATGTGTTCTTTCAAGCTGCTATAAAGAAAACGTTGAAAATATATATTAAGATGTTTATTTTATTACATTTTGTTTACGTGCGGCTGTAAGTTTCTCCCGAATTTACCAAGAAGTTAGCATTCAAACGCGACACGCCGAGCTCCGTCTGTCTACTGAAGTCAGTCATGTCCGGTGTCGTTGTAAAGTCTCCTGCACAACGCTAACCCAAATATGGGCATTTCCTTTCTATCAGTAACCAATCGTGAATGTCCAAAGGGGGGTTTAAAGCTTATGACGAAATCTCATTTAGAGCTATTTAACTCTTTAAATGCCGTTGTGGTGGATTTTTAATAGATAAAATAGTCAAGTGTATATTAAACTAACCATGTTTCTAACATCTAACCTTATTTCTCTTTTTAGGCCTAACATGATAACTCTTTGAAACACAATGTACTAAAACGTTCTATCCTGTGTTTTTGAATGTTGTATGTTGTGTTGCCATACCCCTTTTACTTTGGTTGTGTGAGTGTAAAAATAACAAATATGGTAACTGAAACAGATGACTAAATTTGAACCTTGTGATTAACAATGAAGTAATCATTAAAACAAAGTTTGCTTTACCTAGTAACAGACGGGTTTGTCTATGAAAACCAATCAAATTGTGGGGAAATTATGTAATGCAGCATGACATTTTTGCCATACCTCCTTATTCTATAAAAACTGTTGTATTCGTGTTAGCTGGTGGGATTCTCAATGGAATTTGTCTGAGATCCTCCGGCCTTGCTTCTTGGGAGAGATTTCCTGAGAAGATCTTCCGGCCGTGATTAAAGCATTTAGAGGACATTTGCAAAAATCTGTTTGTCGATTATTCCTGCACAGGAAGTAAGCTAGTTAGGAAAGCAAGTTAGTTAGGTAGACTATATATTAAACGTCGATTGGAGACGTTAGGGATCGTCGATTGGCGACGGCCCAGGGAGAACGTCGATTGGAGACAACCCCGGTAGACTTAGAGTAGGAGCTAGACAGGGAAAAATCTACGACACCGTTTTCTCAAAATGAGTTTTTTTGTCATTCTCCAGTACAAACATCTCAGCCTATGCAGCACCTGTGTACACCAAACGTTCCAGTTATACACTTAGCAGTATTCTGAAGATATTTTCAGAGGGATTTGTTAATAAATCATTCCTGGCCTGATTTATGTGACATTTTAATAAAAAATAAAAAAGGCGAAAATTGATTTTTTTAAGGCTATGGACAGTATATTATTATTTCCTAGGTAATGAAAGCATATATCCTAAAATCTCTCTAAATTGTTTTTTTGTTTTTTTCATCTTGTGTGTAAACAAAATGGAAAAAGAATTTTGCACCTGGCTTTATCATATGTTCAGATCTATCTACTGAATATATATGCAAAATCATGCATATTTAATGAGATAATGCATAATTTGCATAATTAAACACACATTTCAAAAACTTTTCATACATTTTTTTATATATACTTGTGTAAGTAATCAACTGAGGAAGTTTCATGGTGATATCTATTATTTAAAAAATGTACCCTATTCACCTGGAGTGTCTCGCCTTAATAAGAATCAGAAATAAAAATACCAATTTGAACACCAAATATAAATGATGTAAAATGCTGAGCAACGTTTCTGTTCTGTTTTGTGTTGAACTCTTATGTTGAAATGTATTTTCTATTCCCAGTTTTGGTTATGTTTTTCCTCATGTTTGGATTTGCTTTTGTTGTTGTCAGGTAGTCTTCTATAAATCATAATGTATGTGAAATGTCCTCTTGATGTGCAACTGAGTTTAACTTAAAACTATAAATCATTCAGTTAGAAACCGAATGAGAGAAATTATTCAGTGCTTCATTAATGAGTCTGCCAGTTGCAGCAGTAATAATTTAATATTGACATATTCAATATTTCTGTCCCTTGTCTGGACATGTTAGCATGAATCAACTCTATAATGAAGTCAGCCTTTCCTGAAACTCTTTTACTTCTTTCTTATCAACTTGTGTCTCCAGCAGTCTCTATCATCAGCACACACACACTCTCTCTCAGTCTCACACACGCACATACACACATGCTCATATACACACTCACTCACACACACACACTCTCAGTCTCTCTCTCTCTCTCTCTCTCTCTCTCTCACACACACGCTCATACACACACTCACACACACACACACACAATCTCTCAGTCTCTCTCACACATGCACACACACTCTCTCAGTCTCTCTCACACACTCACACGCTCATACACACACTCACACACACACACGTCCGTGGATCACGGCTGAACGCGTCTTCTCCACACTCACTTATAAACAAACATTTTTTTTTCGCCTATCGTGCGTCTACTCTACACCCCTACCACTAAAAAACCTAAAAAACCTCATAGTTACAACGCGGACTGTTGAGCAGACGCGTCTCAAGCCTATTAGTGATCCAACGCTGCATACTCTTAAAGGTTACGTCCGTGGATCACGGCTGAACGCGTCTTCTCCACACTCACTTACAAACAAACTTATAATATAAATTAGTATTAATATTGATAGCATCACTGGTAGCTTCGTTGCTAACTCACTGTCCATCTGTTAAAATGGCGAATATATCAGATGTAAGTAGTCTACCGCTTGGTGCAGGTGAGGACACATTTGAGCTTCACGCACTGCAGTCTGAGCTGGAAGCTGTTGAGAAACAGATCCACAACCTTTTATTGAGACAGGCCGAGCTGAGAGACCGGTGTTTGGCTCTTGAAACATCACGCGCCGATGCACACAAATCAGTGTTTAACGTTACTAACCCGCTGACTCCGACCGCGTCTACTCCGTGCGTTCCTCAGCATCGGTCGCAATCAGCCATGGTCTCGTTCACTCCGGCTCCAACACGTCACCACGAAGCCTGGGTGGTTCCGCAGCGGAAGACGCGAGTCAGGTTTAGACCAAGACTTTCTCCGACCCTCCCGGTTTTCGAGTTATCCACACAAAACCGCTTCTCCCCTCTACGCGAAACAGAACGCGATGCTGTGATCATCGGCGATTCCATCGTTCGGCATGTACACGCTACGTTAGGTAAAAGTAAGGTGCAAAGTCACTGCTTTCCTGGTGCTCGTGTTTCTGAAATCGCTGCTCGCGTTCCCGAGATCCTGAACGGTGACGAGCGCGTCGGAACTGTGGTCCTGCACGCGGGAGTGAACGACATCAGGCTGCGCCAGACGGAGATTCTGAAGAAAGACTTCAGGAATCTAATCGATACGGTACGCAGCACATCGCCTGAAACAACGATCATTGTGTCAGGACCGCTTCCCACGTACCGACTAGGGCATGAAAAGTTCAGCAGATTATTTGCGCTAAATGAATGGTTAATGTCATGGTGCAATGAGCAGAAACTGCTCTTTGTAAATAATTGGAATCTGTTTTGGGAGCGTCCTAGGCTTTTCCGTGCTGATGGCTTACACCCAAGCAGATTCGGAGCGGATCTTCTGTCAGATAACATCTCCAAAATGTTAAATACCCTTTGACTAGTAACCAAAAGTCCAAATCATAGTCTCTGCTGCACCAATTCAACTGATATAAATACTAGTGTAGAACATTGCATAGAAACCGTGTCTATTCCTCGTTTAGTGAGATCAAATAATAAATCTAATGCAGGATCTAGGAAAAATCTAATTGTTATTAAAACAGAAAATGTTGCTATTAGTAAACAAAAACTATTTCTAAAGCTAGGTCTTCTAAACATTAGATCACTCACACCTAAGGCAGTTATTGTAAATGAAATAGTCACAGATAATAGCTTCGATATACTTTGCCTTACTGAAACCTGGCTTAAACCAAATGATTATTTCGGTATTAATGAGTCTACTCCTCCTGGATACTGTTATAAGCATGAGCCCCGTCTGATTGGTCGTGGCGGAGGTGTTGCAACCATTTATAAAGATATTCTAAATGTTACCCAGAAAACGGGTTATAAGTTTATTTCATTTGAAGTACTTGTACTAAATGTTACGCTCTTAGATGTTAGAAAAACATCCCTATTATCTCTAGCCTTGGCTACCGTATATAGACCGCCAGGGCCTTACGCTGATTTCCTAAAAGAGTTTGCAGATTTTCTCTCAGACCTATTAGTCAATGTCGATAAAGCACTAATTGTTGGAGATTTTAACATACACGTAGATAATCCAAATGATGCGTTAGGAGCTGCGTTTACAGATTTATTAAATTCATTTGGGGTCAAGCAAAACGTCACCGGACCAACACATCGTCTTAATCATACACTCGATTTAATTATATCACATGGAACCGATCCAACCGATATAGATATCATTCCACAAAGTGATGAAGTCACTGATCACTACATGGTAACTTGCATATTACGTACTGCTGTAATATGTCATGCGGCGTCGCGTTATCAACCAGGCAGAACAATCCTCCCATCCACCATAGATAATTTCTCAAATTGCTTATCTAATCTGTCTCAGCTGCTGCCTGAACCCAAACAAACAGATGAACTAGAAGAACTAACTAGCACTATGAGCACCATTCTCTCTAGAACATTGGATGTGGTTGCACCTATTAAATTAAAAAAGGTGAGAGAGAAAAATAAAGCACCATGGTATAACAATACTACGCATGTTTTAAAGAGAGAAACGCGTATTTTAGAGCGTAAATGGAAACAAACTAATTTAGAGGTCTTTAGAATCGCGTGGAAAAACAGTATGTCACGTTATAAAAAGGCCCTAAAAGCGGCCAGGGCTGAGCACCTACGCAAACTAATAGAAAACAACCAAAACAATCCAAGGTTTTTATTTAACACCGTGGCTAGACTAACAAATAAACAGACGTCACCCGAAACAAAATATCCCGTTACAGTTCAGTAGTAATGATTTCATGAACTTCTTCACTGAGAAAATAGAAAGCATCAGAACCACAATTGTAAACGTTCAATCTTCAATCGCGCCTTATAATTCAGCTTCAATTATCACCCCGAAAGAACAATTACAGTGCTTTGCAACTATAGAACAAAAAGAGTTAAATAAACTTATCACTTCATCTAAAACAACAACATGTTTATTAGATCCTATACCAACTAAACTACTGAAAGAAGTGTTACCTGTAGTGGAAGATCCTCTCCTCAATATTATTAACTCGTCTTTATCTTTAGGTCATGTTCCAAGAACATTTAAACTGGCAGTTATAAAACCTCTCATTAAGAAACCACAATTAGATCATAATAATCTAGCAAATTATAGACCCATTTCAAATCTTCCATTTATGTCTAAAATATTAGAAAAAGTGGTGTCCGCTCAACTGGGCTCTTTCTTGCAACAAAATGAGATCTATGAAAAGTTTCAGTCTGGATTCAGACCGCATCATAGCACTGAAACTGCGCTCGTTAAAATCACAAATGATTTACTTTTAGCTTCTGACCAAGGCTGTATCTCAATACTAGTTTTACTTGATCTTAGTGCTGCGTTCGATACTATAGATCATACATTACTCTTAGATCGACTACAAAATTATACTGGTGTTCAAGGACAAGCACTAAGCTGGTTCAAATCATACCTATCTGACCGCTACCATTTTGTCTATTTAAATGGAGAAAAATCGATCATAACTCCAGTAAACTATGGAGTGCCGCAGGGATCTGTATTAGGCCCTCTGTTATTTTCAATATATATGATGCCACTTGGAAATATTATAAGGAAACATGGAATTAGTTTCCATTGTTATGCTGATGACACTCAAATATATATTTCATCACGGCCGGATGAAAACGCAAAATTTTCCAAATTGACAGAGTGTGTTAAAGATATAAAAGATTGGATGACCCGTAATTTTCTTTTATTAAATCCAGACAAGACAGAGGTAATACTTATCGGTTCAAAAAACCGCCCACAAAACCTCGCACAATACAACTTTAACATCATAGGATGTCCTGTTACTTTATCCTCTACAGTAAAAGACCTGGGTGTCATACTCGATTGCAACCTGTCTTTTGAAAATCATATTTCATATGTTACAAAAACAGCATTTTTCCACCTTAGAAACATTGCTAAGCTACGTAATATGCTATCAGTTTCTGATGCAGAAAAGTTAGTTCATGCATTCATGACCTCGAGACTGGATTACTGTAATGCTTTATTAGCTGGTTGTCCTGCATCCTCAATAAACAAGCTACAGTTAGTCCAAAATGCCGCCGCTAGAGTTCTTACTAGATCAAGAAAATATGATCATATAACACCGATTTTATCATCACTGCATTGGTTACCTATAAAGTTCCGTATTAATTACAAGGTATTGCTACTGACCTATAAAGCCCTAAACGGCTTAGCTCCAGTCTATTTAACTGATCTTCTATCGCCCTATAATCCATCGCGCTCTTTAAGATCACTAAATTCAAGGCTTTTGGTCATACCTAGGATATCCAGAACCACCAAAGGAGGGAGAGCATTTTCACATTTGGCTCCAAAACTCTGGAATAGTCTTCCTGATACTGTTCGTTGCTCAGACTCGCTCTCCCAGTTTAAAACTAGATTAAAGTCGCATCTCTTCAGCCAGGCATTCATATAATCCTACAGTTCAAACTACAATCCGGCCTCTAGCTCATAAATGCCAGAGGAGAACTGGCCCCCGACTGAGCCTGGGTTCTCCCAAGGTTTTTTTTTCTCCATTAGGTCACCTGATGGAGTTTTAGGACACCATTAGGTCACTTGATGAAGTTTTTCGGTTCCTTGCCACTGTTGCCTTTGGCTTGCTCAGTTGGGGATATTTTGGGGATATTTAATTTAATTTTATCAATCAATAAATTCCTCTTGAAACAAACTTTTTTGTATTATTTTAATTTAATACTGTGAAGCTGCTTTGATACAATCTGTATTGTGAAAAGCGCTATACAAATAAACTTGACTTGACTTGACTTGACACACACACACACACACACACACACACACACACACACACACACACACACACACACACACACACACACACACACACTCAGTCTCTCTCTCACACACAAACAGACACACACATGCTCATACACACACTCACTCTCTCAGTCTCTCTCTCACACACAAACAGACACACACACATGCTCATACACACACTCAGTCTCTCTCTCACACACAAACAGACACACACACATGCTCATACACACACTCACTCTCTCAGTCTCTCTCACACACAGACACACACACATGCAGGGATGGGCAGTATTTCAGATACATGTATTTAAAATATGTATTTGAAATATAAAATACTATTTTGTATTTTGTATTTTAAAGCCTTTGGAAAAAATCAAATGTAATTTGTATTTAAATACATTTAAGATGAGTATTTTTGTATTTTCAAAATACATAAAATACTTTTTTGCCAGTCAACCTCTTTATCAGGGTACTGATTTAGTGCATCAACTAGTTCAGACATTCACTAGCTCAGCATTGGATCAGTGATTTTTTGTTTTTTTTGTTTTTTTTGGAATAAGGTGAGAATGTCATGATCAATTCTACTTGTTGATTAAAGTTAAAATAGTGCATTATTCACTTCAGTTAAAGCAGCACTCAGTAACTTCGGGACTTCTTCGCTGTATTCTCGCTTTTTGCTCGCAGGTTTCTCTCTAGAGCTCCCCCCACAGCTTCGGAATAGATATTTGACAACACTGTCGTAAAAACTCGTTGGTGATTCTCAGACACCAGAGGCTAGTAGATCAACGACATCAAAGCAGATGGGACGTTCTTTAAAACGTCTTCTTCATTCGGGTTCGAACAGCGTGAGGGAGCGCAATAATGACAGCATTTTAGCAGATTTCTTTTGGCCGTAAAGCAATTGTTTACATCGCGAGACCTGATATCACGCGAGACTTCCTGACGCAGCGGCCGGCGGCCCGCCGGCTCAAAGTTGCAAGTGCGTATTTTCCGCTCACGGGCACCAGGGGGGTGCGAAACGACCACCATTCAACCCGAAATAAGTAATATAACCATTCCAATGACTCCGAAGCTGTTCAGTTAATTTAAAAAAAGTTACTTAGTTCACCTTTAACATGAAAGAATAAAAGAGCACAGACAAGTGGGAAAATAGCGTAAGCCAGTCAGTCTTAACTGGTTGTTGATTTTTATCAACTAGCTTGTCAAATGTGTTTAAAGCATCACTGCGTGTTAGGGCTGGGTGATATGACACTACATATCATAGTGATGATATAAAGTCTGAATAGATGGAACTTTGTCTAAATCGTTTACATAGATGGGACTATTTTGTGGGGTAAGCAAATTTATCCGTGCAGCTTTTAGTGGGCAGGAATTACTGGACCGTTGGAGTGGAAAAACAAACACCGATGAATGATCCATCACAAACATCTTCAGCTTTTAGTTTTATTGTACATAAAAAATTATAATCAAAAAGGGGTAAATAGTGTTAAATGAATCTAAATTAATTCTAATTTTAAATTTTAGATACACTTTCTAATTTTAATAAACTTATAGAAACAAATAAACTTTACATAAAAGAAACATAAAATTACTTAAAAAGCATTGGACTACCTGCAACAACAACAAAAAAACAACAACAACAAAAAAACTCAAAAGAGTTTGAAATTCCGTCTATGCTGTGGAATCAAAACTGATAGTCCTATTGAGAATTGTGAAACCATGATACTGTTACTATGAAGTAAAATTGAGATTTTGGTCATATCGCCCATCCATATTCTTTGCTAGATAGCAGAAAAGGTTCCCACAGTTTTACATACCGTATGAATTTTTTTAATAGAGTTCACCACAAGTAATAGACTACATTGTAACCAGAAATAAGTATATAAATGGCTGCTATTTTGCATAAGTTTATTTGTAATTGCCACAAAAGAAAGAAAGAAAGAAAGAAAGAAAGAAAGAAAGAAAGAAAGAAAGAAAGAAAGAAAGAAAGAAAGAAAGAAAGAAAGAAAGAAAAAGAAAGAAAGAAAGAAAGAAAGAAAAAGAAAGAAAGAAAGAAAGAAAGAAAGAAAGATGGCCAATTTCACGTGTATTTTGTGTATTTTCAAAATACAAAATACTGTATTTGTATTTAAATAAATGTTTTCACACTGTATTTTGTATTTGTATTTTAAATACATTTCCATGTATTTATGCCCATCTCTGCACACATGCTCATACACACACTCTCTCTCTCAGTCTCTCTCACACACGCACACACACACACACACACACACGCACGCACGCACGCACGCACGCACGCACGCACGCACACACACACACTCTCAGTCTCTCTCTCTCTCTCTCACACACACACACACACACACACACACACACACACACACTCACTCACTCACTCACTCACTCTCTCTCTCTCTCTCACACACACACACACACACACACACACACACACACACACACACACACACACACACACTCTGTCTCTCTCTCTCACACACACACACACACACACACACACACACACACACACACACACACACACACTCTCTGTCTCTCTCTCTCTCTCACACACACACACACACACACACACACACAGACACACACACACGCACGCACGCTCTTGATCAGAATAAAGTGTAAAGTGGTTCAGACTCTCCAGTGATGATCAAAGGTCTGGCTGGATCAGAAAGAAAGGATCAGTAACCTTGTTGTACGAGTCTCCACGGGCTGAAGAAGGTCTGATGAAGACTCAGAGAAGGGAAGCGCTCGTGCTCCTGGAAGCTCTGGTTGAGTCTCGCGAGCACAGGTGAGATGGTCACATGACCGAAGCGGAACGCAGCCGTGGCGAACACGTTTGACACTGAAGGATTCACTGAGTCGTTATAACCCTCGTACGGTCCGATATACTCATCGAAAGCGGCCCGTCCAATGATTTTTGGAATGTAATCTCTCATGGTTATGATCTGCAAGAAGAACAATATAAAGAGAGAGTCGGTATCTACTGCCAACATGAACCACAGAGACTCGATGCTAAGATAATGACACAAATATGGGCTATAGCTCGTTTTATTTAGACTAAATTCTTTTCATTTTTATTTTCGGTACTGAATCACATCAGAGAATTTATGATCAGCATTTCTTTCAAAAAATATTTTCTTACTTAGTATTTTTGTCTTGTTGTCCATTACAAATATCTAAAAATTATTTTATCAAGATACATTTACTTGAGAAGCAAAATGATAGGCATCACTAGGCACATTTTAGAAGGGCTTTAGCCCCCTGAAACTTCCACCCAATTGTATCATAATATTAATTCTATAATAAATCCAAAAGCAAAACACAAGTAAAAAAACATAAAAGGGAGTGGAAAAGGCAAATGAGCTAATAAGTGGTCCTCTGCTGCCATCTACTGGTCATTTTCATGTTAAAAGTGTTTGTTTTCCACCAGTTGACAGAAATCCTCCACTAAAGCATGCCACATTTTCCATGTTATCCCATCAATGAAAATAATAACTGTAGATCTTTTTTCAAGTTAATTTTACTGCACAAATGTAGAGTTAAAAAATAAAAGAAAAAAATAATAGTGTTTAAAACATTACGTGTTGAAAAAATATATATAATTTATTTGTTTACCCATATAATGCCAGTCTAGACATTTACAGTAATATAAGGTTTGTCTATATTCTTAATGATTTTTAATGAATATTAGCTGATTATTTAAAATGATAAGAAATGAAATCCGGAAATCCACCAGTACCACTGGAGTTAAAAACATTATTACGAGCTTACCGAGCTACGGCAAGCAGAGAGTGTTGAACACGGGCTGGTTATGTACTTGCTCAAACATTTATTTTGGATAATTTTTAACCCAAAAAAGTTTTAACTAAAGTAATTTTAGTACTTCAACTTAATTTGCGATGCATTCTGGAATTGGCTATGGATGTGCTGCCTAAAAATTGCCTATGACAAAAAAAATAAGATGCTGTCTAGGTTTAGCAATTTAACATCTTTCCAGGACAGCATCATCAAAGAGACATTTTCACAAGAAAAAAACTTCAAAATTGTAATTCTGAACACACTTCTATGTGCCCAAGGCCACAGAACCCAGAGATCTGTTAAATGATACTCCGAATCTGATGCAAATTTGAGAAGCGCACGGTTCATTTGCTCACTAATGCGAATGGGACTGGGTCTATGGGGGATACTGTACACAAACCTGGCTGTGAGAGATGGTCGTGCGGGACCTCCTGTGCCTGGAGATAAGACGAGATTGTACGGCTCTTTCTCCCTGTGATACGCCTCAAAAATTCACCCAGTCTTATCGCTGTTATGAATATAGTCCAGCGTTTCAGAGATGTTTCAGAAGCGTGTCTGACTGACACAGAGGGGACGTATAAATCGAAACCCGCTGTCCATAAACCCTAATACGGCAGGACTGGAAACGGTTTTAACTGGTTGTGTGAAGTCGGGCCCTGCGGGACTTTGTTAAAACACTGCGCTCGTTTGATGTGTGCCATTTCACTACTTTACAGTCACTTTCTCTGCCACTTTAATTTCTGAGGCCCGGGCGGCGTTCAACCTTAGAGATGCTTGTGGGAGCGATCAAATGTGTCTTTGATTCGGCGAGGACCGCTTGGAGAGGAGGAGGCTTATACGTCCACGGCTCAAGGCCTTTAATCCCTGCACTTCTTCTTCTCTGCCCAGTGTGGCGAATCTGTTTCTCTGTCTGTTCACCGCAGGATTCATCAGATTCATCATTTAACTGCATTCAAAGAGGCATCTATTCTGTAACGTTTAATAATAGATCACATGCATGGCTGAAAGTATGTGCACCCCCTTCTAATCAGCAGGTTTGAGTGAACACCTTAATGACGAATCTTAAAATGAACATTATTCTGATCTCATCTCATTTTTAGGTGAACTGTCCCTAATGCAAAGACATACAGTGATATCATAAATGTTTAGTTGTGTGTGTGTGTGTGTGTGTGTGTGTGTGTGTGTGTGTGTGAGAGAGAGAGAGAGAGAGAGAGACAGAGTGTGTGTGTGTGTGTGTGTGTGTGTGTGAGTGAGTGTTTTGTCTTTTGTTAGACATTAAAAAACAAACAACTAATTAATAATAGTAATACAAATAAATAGTAATAGTAATAATCATTATTATAATTATTTAATTAAATTAAAGAAGTAATTATTATTTCATATAATTTGTATGTATTATTGGTATTATTATTAATTAGTTATTGTTTTTTAATCATGTTTAATAAAAACAAAAACGTATTAATAATAATAATATTAATAATAAATAATAATAATAATAATGATATGTTTTTGTTTTTTCATAGACATTAAAAAACAAACAACTAATTAATAATAGTAATACAAATAAATAGTAATAGTAATAATAATTATTATTATTATTTAATTCAATTAAAGAAGTAATTATTATTTCATATAATTTGTATTTATGGTATTATTATTAATTAGTTATTGTTTTTTAATCATGTTTAATAAAAACTAAGACATATTAATAATAATAATATTAATAATAATAATAATAATAATACGTTTTTGTTTTTTGTTAGACATGTTTAAAAACAAAAACTAATTAATAATTATTTTAATAATAAATTTTTGTTAGACGTTAAAAATCAAAAAACGAATAAAATGACAATAATACTACAAAATTATTAAACATTTTAAATACCATAAATGCCATAAACAACTTCCATTACTTGAAATAAAATAAACTGTATCTGAAATAAAATGTATAAAAACTTAATTATTTTCTATTGTTTTATACAGATAGTTACCAAGATAACATGTCTCATTTTCATTTAGTTTAACTTGATGTCCTAAAATAACTAAAACTAAAATAAAAAATGTATAAAAAAAAAAATGGACATGAAAAAACAAATAAAAATGACGAAAGCACAACAAAATTACTAAAACTTAAAATGAAAAAAGAAAATGTACAGGTAAAATAAAAGCAAACTCAGAATATTAATATGAACTATAATAGTATGTCTGAATGACACTAAAGCAACACTGTTCTGAATCATAGCCGATCTCTGGATTGAAGAAGCTGTTATGAAAACTGCTACTGTATTTTACAGAGCTGCACTAATATAAAGGAGTTTTAACCCCTAAAGCTCAACATGTTTCTGAAACTGGCCATAAGACTTTAATTGGACACTTTCAGACAAGAGAAAAACAGCATATGTGACTGTAAGCAACACTGTTAGAGATCAATCGCTGTCACTGTACGGTTATATAAACACTGTGAACTGAACGATGACTATGGTCACTTTTGATATTTTCAGAACACAATCTGTTCAAGTTCATTTTATGCAAAGTGGTTTATGCAAATGATTGGTGCTTCAAACCAGACTTTAAAGGTACACTTTTTTTGAATGTTGAAATTCTATATATTAGGAATGTTGATTTAAAGCGTTAATTTAATGAATTGGTTATGGAAAAAAAATAATGTGTTAAGATGATTAGCATAGCCCCGCCCCATTTCCTACAGTTGATTGGTGACGAAACATGTGATATTGATTTTAAGTTAATATTGTGTTATATTTTAGAAACAATATTGTCTGTTTCTTTTATGTTCCACAGAAGAAAGAAAGTCATACATATTTGAAAAGACATGAGGGTGAGGAAATTATATCAGAATTTTCATTTTTGTGTGAACTATCCCTTTAATACCCATTTAAAACCCATTAATCTCATGGCATTATTTATGCAGTCGTTACTGCAGTGTAAATGCATTCATGCCAGCTCTGATCTGCAATAAGCGATCTGTAAATATATCTAAATACCAATTCAGATGCAGCTTCTAAAAAATAAATAAAATAAAATACATGGTCATTGGAGCCTAAAAGTTTGTGTAGAAAATTCTACGTTGAAAAATCTAAATTTTTCTTTCTAAAGCTACTTTTTGTAATGTCTATTTGATGCTTTTCTCATTTAACACAATAATGACTTTAAATGATCTTTTGGGGCAAATTTGATGTGCGATTAATTAATTAATTGGCATGTCATGTAATTAACTACATAAAAAATCTTAAACGCTTGACAGCCCTAAATATAGGCTATATAAATACTTATTCACCCAAAATCTTAATATTCTTAAATCAAGATACATTTACTTATGAAGCTAAATGACTTAAGATATTAAGTCTTGTTTTCTGGAAAATGTATCAAAAAGAAGTGAGTTTATATTTAAAACAAAGACAAAAATCTGCCAGTGGCGCCAGAAAAATGTGTATTAATTCAAAGGGAAAACAAGCTGATTTGTCCGACCCGAGTGGCAGATATTTGTTCTAGTTTTAAAGGGGTGGTTGATTATGATTTGACTTTTCTAACTTTAGTTAGTGTGTAATGTTGATGTTTGAGCATAAACAACATCTGCAAAGTTACAACGCTCAAAGTTCAAAGCAAAGGGAGATATTTGCTTTTACAGAAATCGCTTTTTAAGGACTACAACAAACGGCTGGTAGAGACTACACCACATTCCTCCTGGGTTAGTGACATCACCAACCCTAGAATTTACATAAACCCCGCCCCCAGAACACGATTTATAGATTATCATGACAGAATATGCTAATCAGTGACTAGAAGATAACTACACATAAGCTACATAAACTCATCAACTAACCATTCAGAAATGTCCTGTTGCTTCTACATGTTGTCACTTCTTCTAGAGTATCTCTATCTTTCCGGTTTGAACATAAAAGGCTAAAAGTCAGTGTGTGTCTGTGTGAGGTAAAAGGACACAAGCTGTTGAAGCTCCGCCCCCTGTGCCAGGAGCAGCAGCTCATTTGCATTTAAAGGAACAGACACAAAACAAGGTGTTTTTGCTCACCCTCAAAAAGTGACAATTTTAACATGCTATATAACAATATCTGTGGGGTATTTTGAGCTAAAACTTCACACACACACTCTGGGGACATCAGAGACTTATTTTACATCTCGTGAAAGGGCATTATACCACCCCTTTAAACATCTTTTGATATATTTTTCAGACTTAACATCTTATACCATTTTGCTTCTCAGGTTAAATGTATCTTGATATTAGAACATTTATATATTTGTACTGGAAAACAAGACAAAATGTGTGATTCTTTTCAACTCACAAATGATGCAGAATAAACTGATAATGCAGGAATAAACTTTCACTACAATTACAGCTCCAGTCAAATGAGATTAGTCTTTAGCTCAGGTGAAAACATCCATCCAGACTCAGAGCTGACAGTGTGTCTCAGTTCTGACGGGTTTGTTCTTCTGCTCTTAATGCTGATGTGTGACTTTAGGTCAGCGGAGACAATGAGACTCAAAATTACGGACATTCAAAATCAGTAATTGCCCATCAGAGGTCACGTTTTTCCGGCAGAAGTAATTTATGGAATATATTTAGCATAAATTTCCACATGAAGTCAAAGTTTCATTGTGCCAAAGAAATTATTTTTGTTAAAATACTGCAGTGGGAGGCATTTACTCTCCAGAAGTTTTCATTTGAACAAACAGCTGATAATAGGATCTTCTGCATTTAAACCAAATATATATATACATATTTATTCATCTATGCAAGTACTATGGTATGGTTATAGATATCACTACACATTTTAAGAGAATCATTAAGATGTTTTATGTTTTTGAAAGAAGTCTCTTCTGCTCACCAAGGCTGCATTTATTTGATTAAAAAACACTGTAAAAACAGTAAAATTGTGAAATATTATTACAATTTAAAATAACTGTTTTCTATGTGAATATATTGTAAAATGTAATTTATTCCAGTGATTAAAGCTGAATTTTCAGCATCCGGGTACTTTTTGCCTACTCTTTTATGAGTACTGTGAATTCACATACTGTTTTTTGCCTACTATATAGTTGGGAAGTATGTGATTTCAGATGCAGCCATTGTCTTAATGAGTGAGTCATTGAATCATTCATTCTACCGATTCATTCAAACAGCTGATTCATTCAGGAAGATAGCATTCGACTGTCTTAATGAGTGAGTCATTGAATCATTTAGTCAACCGATTCATTCAAACGGCTGATTCATTCAGGAACAAAGCATTCGACTGTCTTAATGAGTGAGTCATTGAATCATTCAGTCAACCGATTCATTCAAACGGCTGATTCATTCAGGAAGATAGCATTCGACTGTCTTAATGAGTGAGTCATTGAATCATTTAGTCAACCGATTCATTCAAACGGCTGATTCATTCAGGAACAAAGCATTCGACTGTCTTAATGAGTGAGTCATTGAATCATTCAGTCAACCGATTCATTCAAACGGCTGATTCATTCAGGAACAAAGCATTCGACTGTCTTAATGAGTGAGTCTGATTCTGATTCTGGGACTGATTCATTCAGGAGGGAAACACGGCTGTGTGTTGCTCAGAAACGTAAAACACTCCTGCTGTGGCTTTGTTTGTAAATAGAGCAAGAAACAGGCAATATTGTGTCTAAAATGTACTGTAAGTCACTTAATATTATTGAACTGTTGTATAAAATCAATATCATATTTGTAATCGTGCTGATATTTGGAGAAAAAAACACCACTCTTTGTGTGATACTAGGCCTATATCAATATAGGCCTTTGTTTAACTAGGCCTATATCAAATAATATAAATATAAAAGACTAAAAGTCATACAGGGGCATATGTACAGTTTTGGACTAAACACTCTAGGTGTGTTTTTGTTTGTTTTTTGTAAAGTGAGCGACATAAGCTAGTCGATGATGTCAGATCGCACGATATTATTATCATAGACAATATAATATAATGAGAATATGATTATATGCAGTGCAACAAAGTGTTTTTCCACAGTTTAGCTGTGTCTGTTACCTGATGCAGCGCTCCAATGATCCTGCGTGTCTCCTGGTAGATGACCTCTGACCCCCAGTGAGGGTTGAGTCGTGTCAGGTGTCTGGCCAGCCGGTTGTGTTCTCTCACCCAGAGCGTGTGCAGGACAGACAGGGGCAGGATCTCGTTCACCCTGCTGTCACCCGCCGCGAAACACTCGACCCGCTCCGACCCGCGACCCTGGAGGCACGCAGACCGGACAGAGACAAAGGGCAAGAACGACCTTCCCTCATCCGTGTGTTTAACATTGACAGCCAGCAGACCCTCGGAGCCGGAGAGGTTTCGGAGTGTCTTCTCCAGGTCTGCTGAATGCCCGTAGACGGTCGAAGCATCGATGAAGGACGACACTGAGTTCATCTGCTCTCGCTGGGGCTGGGCGGTCAGACAGGCCGGGGAAGAACGGAAAAACGGGAGACAGCTTTTATTCCTGGACAGTTTATCATCCTCGGGAATCTGTGTGTGTAAGAGAGAGAGAGAGTGTGTGTAGAAGTGTTTCTAAACCAGTTTGCTCACATTCTGTTGGAGCTAGAAGATTTATTGGTAACATTTTACAATAAGGTTCGTTAGTTAACATTAGTTAACATGAACTAATAATGAACTGCACGTATACAGCATTTATTCATCTTTGTTAAAGGGATACTTCACCTCTGGAAAGATGAATGTGTATTTAAAATGGGTCATTTATGTAGTAGAAATGTGAAATTATTAAATGTATTTTTGGCTCATGTGGATGAAAGACAACAACTCCCAGAATGCACTTGCTTCGCTGCTCTACAAGGCCATGCCCAAGCCACGCCTACCGGTAAGAGCGCGCAGTTAAACAACAAGACTAGGCTACTAGTGAGTCTCCGTGACGAGTCTGCCCAGGATTTCGAGATCGCCCAAAATGTCCGGGATTCGGCTTTTGCGTTCTACAGTCGCCATTCATCATGTTTACTGTGGCGAGCAGGACGAGGCTGAGGGCCGCTGGAGAACGGCGCGAGGCCGGTGGCGGGATTACTGATGAGCGACGGAGGAGCGGGAATTTTCTTAGCAATTTTAAAAAGCACATCAACCGATCACTTGTTTAGCGGTCATGTAAACTTTACATTCAGATTCACCAATCGGGATGAATTCAGTTAGATTGAAACAAAAGGTGTGCATGTAAACAATGAATGGCGACTGCTGAAAGCAAAAGCCGAATCCCGGACATTTTGGACGATCTCGACGGCCGGACAAAAGTGGATGGTAACCCCTGCTACTCAGCTTTCTCCTACTACTCAGCTTTCTCCACAGAACAAGAGCCTGCTAGCTTAGCTTCCAAAGAAAGATGGCTGATACTATGTGTGCATTCTGTGAGTGAGATCCCTCCCCCTATAGGTGGGTTGAAGACATGCGGGACAGCTCCTCCTACTGGCTGTAGTCTTTAGCCTCTGGCCAGAAAATCCTCTGATGACGCAAAATGACGATTTTTGCGTCATCGGAGGATTTTTTCCATACAAAAAATACATAAATCTCTCGTCTCAGGGGGATATGAGGGTAGAAAGCACGGTAAATCGAAAATACTACAGGTTTTCTACTAATACAAAGCTTAATGCTAAATCCTGAAGTATCCCTTTAATGTTCATTTCAACATTTACTAATACTTTATTAAAATCTTGTTAACATTAGTTACTGCACTGTGAACTAACATGAACTAACAATTAACAGCTTTATTTTTTATTAACTAATGTTAAAGGGATAGTTCACTTTGAAATTAAATTTTGGTATGTTTTAGCTTACCTCAAGGCCATCCAAGATGTAGGTGTCTTTGTTTCCGCAGTAGTTTCAATTTTGATATTTTTAGGTCAAACCGTTCTTGTCTGTCAGTCATATAATGCAGGTCGATGGTCACTTGTCTCAAACAGCATGCACAGAGTCCAAATTAAAACAATTCCTCATCGTCCAAATTAAACAATTCCCCATCGTAAGTGCACATTGATGGCCTAAGACACGAAACGAGCGGTTTGTGTGAGAAAACGAACAGTATTTATATCGTTTTTACCTCTTATACACAGCCACGTCCAAGTGATCTGAGAGCGCGGGCGGGTATAGATATATACACTAGATGTCGCCTTGGCTACTGCAGTTCATTGGAAAGAAACTGTAGCCAAGGCGACATCTAGTGTATATATCTATGGCTGTGCTCAAGAGGTAAAAACGATATAAATACTGTTCGTTTTCTCACACAAACCACTCGTTTCGTGTCTTAGGCCATCAATGTGTACTTATGATGGGGAATTGTTTAATTTGGACGATGGGGAATTGTTTTAATTTGGACTCTGTGCATGCTCTTTGAGATAGTGACCATAGACCTGCATTATATGACTGACAGACAAGAACGGTTTGACCTAAAAATATCAAAATTGAAACTACTGCGGAAAAAAAGACACCTACATCTTGGATGCCCTTGAGGTAAGCTAAAACATACCAAAATTTAATTTCAAAGTGAACTATCCCTTTAACAAAGATTAATAAATACAGTAACAAATGTATTGCTCATGGTTAGTTCACATTAGTTAATAACTAATGTGAACTAATTAATCTTATTGTAAAGTGGACCGATTTATTATATATTCATGATATGAAAGTGAGAAGGCCTAACAATATCAGCAAAATCAAGTGATGAAAATAGCCAATTATAGCAATAGTTCACCTAAAAACTACTGTCATTGATATCAAATAGTGATAATAAATAAATAACAAAACTTTTATGGCTGGGTGATATTTTGAATATTCATTTTGGTGATATAAAACTAAGCAACGTTATGAATATTGCATGATTTTAATGTGTTTTCTAGTCTGATTTATCCAGAGATGGTTCCGATACTAATGTTGAAATGACTTTCCTTTGATTAAAATGTATTTTTATTACCCAGGCCTATAATCATGGCGCTTTAATTTTCTGCTGTTTTTCTGTGTTTTTCCACTTAATTGTTGCTTGGAAGAAGAAAAAAGAAAAAAATCATACAGGTTGTAAATGGCACGAGGCTGCAGAAATGACAGAATATTAATTACTGGCTGAACTATATTCCTCATATGAATCTATTCATGTGCAAATTATCAATGAGAGCTAAATCGATGTAGTAGGCTATGCTTCTGAATATGCATAAAGATCAATATTGAGCAGAAACTAAAAAGCATATTTGCACATGACTCTGAGTTTATATGATTTCATTTCCATGTTTTATTGCCTCACTGCCTCGTGTCTCGGATGTGTTGCTAATTTGTTCACAAAGTACACATGCACACAACAGCCATTCTGCTTTGTGATGCATCGTAATAATGAAGTTGACAGTTAAACGTCCCACTTGCGAAATCCCAATGTTTAAAATGCAGTTTTCCTCATTATGGAATTTTCACATTACGGAAGCAAAATGCAATGTCATTTCATGTTGAATAAACAATTACGCTCTGAATCTCCTGAGCTTTGGAAGAGCAGAAACACGCTCCTCAGGGATGGACTCGCTTGCAAAATTGATCACAAATCTTTTTGTTTATTTTCTGTCTGTCATTTATGATCGGATGCCGAGAGCGGCCGGTCTATCATGAGTATTAGTATGCAGTATGCAGTGTATGGCTCAGGGTGGGCATGAATAAAAAGCTATTTTGTATATCTATGGAAGTGTCCTCCTCGCCTCTGGCTGGGGACAGTGAGATTAGTTACAAACCGGCACAAACTCCCAACATTTTTATGAGCATTCGGAGCCCCGGAGGATCCAGACCGGCCAACAAAAAAAGGTGCGGCCGTGACCCCCGTTTTCAGTGGCGTTTGAGGTTCGCCGGAGATAAAGAAGTAATCAATGAGATATATTTTCTTTTTAATTATAGTGCTCAGCCACATTCCCCGGATTCATCTCCGTTGTTCCGAACCAACAGTCCTGAACTGTCCTCGGAGTCAAATATATCCCCACCTCTGACTCATCAGACAAAGCGAGCGCTAGACAATGACGTCCCCCCTGAGGAAACGCGTGGCATTTTATCTGTTTAAACGAAATGAACTTCTGTCAATGAATTCTAAAAATGAGAACAGTAGCCTGCTCCTTGACACGGGACGTCAACGCAAAAGAGATAATTCTAATGAAATGTCTGGGGGAATGTCTTATCCAGTCAATAGCAGAAAACAAGCTGCCGGTGACTCTCATGTGAAAAAAGATGTCGCTCATGATTAATAATACACAACACCAGAGACAGTATGAGCAGGAGAGTCGTGGAATAATGAATGAGAGCCAGCGCACACTCAATATATAAAGCCCCGCCCTTAAATTTAAAGAGCCAATCGCTTTTGTTTTTGTCAAAGGCATACACATTTATTTTATTTTTTTGAATAGATCACTTAAAAGTTCCAATTAGAACTTTTTATAGGGTTCTATGTTACAAATGATCTGTATAAAACCTAATTTTGGAATTTTTAATTCCAAAACATTACTTTCAACATTTATGAATTAAATACTTAACATCAATACATTTTAATATTAGCCTAAAATATTTAAATATTTATTTACTAACTTTTTAGCCTATAAAGAACCTTTTTGTGGATCCCAAATATTATATAATACAGTATTTTATATATATATATAGCGCAGACTGATCTTTTTGTTCTAGAACACATTAGATTTATCAACTAGTGTTGTAAAAAAAATAATAATTATATATATATATATATATATATATATATATTTTTTTTTTTATATATATATATATTTTTTTTTTACAACACTTGTTGATAAAGCTAATGTGTTCTAGAACAAAAAGACCAGTCTGCGCTGTATATAAAAAATACTGTATTATATAATATTCGGGAACTAGTGCACTAGTACACAATATTAAAAAATATATACATCTATAAAAAAATATAAAAAAATTATAATAAAGGCACATAAGATTACTAAAATGAAAACTGAAATTATAAAAATAAAAGCTCGTTCAAAATATTAATAAATACTATAATAGTATATCAATAATAAAACACTATTAAAATTGTTTCAACTTAAAAAAGTAAGTGCCTGTGCTGCCTTAACATTTTAAGTTCAGCCAACTCAAATATCCAAGTTGTCACTTAGTACAAAAAGTCACATTTCAAGTCGACTAAACTTAAAAGTTTAATGCGGCACAAAGAAGTTGAAACAACAAATATGAATCATTAGTCAAATGTCTGTAACTTCGCTGTAGTCACAAATCACAAACTGGCTTATCCACCTGGCACGCTATTGGCGGGTTTAATTCAATCCAATTCCTTTTAACCTCTCGACGATGCTCAATGGCTTCTTTAGTTTAGCAAACAAATCGCTCGATGCCATTGATGCTTCTGCAACCCGCTGATCAATGCTCCAAACCAACACGTTTGGTGACACGTTTCCAGCCTGGAGTTTTCGCTGCAAAGTACGTCACCCTGGGTCTGATTGGTTGAAGGACTATCCAATTGCGTACAGAGTCATTTGAACTCTGCCCGTTGATCACGCCTCTTGTGCGGTAGACAATACAGAGCAGACTCCCCAGACTAATGTTCAATCTTAAAAGATCGAGCTTGTTCTGGTGATAGCCAGACTAGGTTATACCTGTATGGGGAAGCAGGGGTTGGCATTGGTGCAGGTGTTCAGACAGTCCGCAGTTCGGCTGGAGCTCTGAGGTGTGAAGGAGATGTCATGGTCGATGTATTGGCCCCAGTCCACCAGCATCTGGGAATAAGCCTTATCCTCCAGGACGAACACGCTGGAGCCACGCATGATTTTATTACTGACTTCTCGAACCTTAAAATACAGAAATCCAATCAAAAGAGACCAGTTACATATTCTCCCACTGTCGTCATTATGATCAGCATTTTTACACTCAAACACTTACTGAACATTAATATATAGACATAACCTGATTTTACATTTTCTGAAGGTGCTTTCCTCCAATTCACCGTCAAGTCTGTGATAATTATAAGCTGAAGGTTAATACTTAATGTTTAACCCTGTAAAGCCTGACATATGAAATAATCTATTATGAAGAATGAAAAAAATCTTCTTTTTTAATGTAAGACTTTATTAAAACCTTAGACAAAAATGGTGAGTATCATAGGTTTTTATGGCTCATATAGTATGATATAGTGAGAATATAGAGGGAAAAACAGCTCAGTTTTATTCAGAGACTCAAACTGAGCAAAAATATGCAATTTGGTGCAGATGCTGATATTTATATGGACAAATTATGCAATGAAATTCTGACATAAATATCAGTCGTCACTCTATTTCTGCCAAAAAGATGTCTCTGTAAGATGATATTTAAATGCTTAGTTTTATGATCAAATCTCTGTAGTTTTAAAACATATAATGCAATGATGAATGAGAGATGAACGAATAGACCTTCCTCGAAAGCCTGATGATCATATGTGATACACATGATTTCTTTTTTTTTTAAACAAAAAACAAATGATGTATGAATCATGTAAACCTATGGAAGCTTGTTTCCGCCACATAACAAAACATTTTAAAAGATAATTGCGACTTTTTATCTCTCAATTGCGAGTTTACATCTCGCAATTCTGACTTTATTTCTCAGAATTGCGAGATATAAAGTCAGAATTGCGTGTTATAAAGTCAGAATTGCGAGATATAAAGTCAGAATTGCGAGATATAAAGTCAGAATTGCGAGATATAAAGTCAGAATTGCGTGTTATAAAGTCAGAATTGCGAGATATAAACTATTCTGAGGTAAAAAAAAAAAAAAAAAAGTCCGTCTTTTTTCCCCTTAGAATTGGACTTTATATCTCACAATTGTGAGTTTATATCTCACATTCTGAGAAAAGATGTCAGAATTGCGAGATATAAACTCGCAATTATGTGTTATAAAGTCAGAATTGCGAGATATAAAGTCGCAATTGCGTCTTATAAAGTCAGAATTCTGACTTTTTTTCTCACAATTGCGACTTTATATCACGCAATTCTGACATCTTTTCTCAGAATGTGAGATATAAACTCACAATTGTGAGATATAAAGTCCAATTCTAAGGGGAAAAAAGACGGACTTTTTTTTTTTTTACCTCAGAATAGTTTATATCTCACAATTCTGACTTTATAACACGCAATTGCGACTTTATATCATGCAATTCTGACTTTATATCTCCCAATTACGTGTTATAAAGTCAGAATTGCGTGTTATAAAGTCAGAATTGCGTGTTATAAAGTCGCAATTGTGTGTTATAAAGTCAGAATTGTGTGTTATAAAGTCAGAATTGTGTGTTATAAAGTCAGAATTGCGAGATATAAAGTCAGAATTGTGAGATATAAAGTCGCAATTGCGTGATATAAAGTCGTAATTGCGAGAAAAAAAGTCAGAATTCTGACTTTATAAGACGCAATTGCGACTTTATTTCACGCAATTGTGACTTTATATCTCGCAATTCTGACTTTATATCTCGCAATTCTGAGAAATAAAGTCAGAATTGCGAGATGTAAACTCGCAATTGAGAGATAAAAAGTCGCAATTATCTTTTAAAATGTTTTATTCTGTGGCGGAAACAAGCTTCCATATAAACCTAATTTGCTTGATCTTTAAATATTAGTAACAATATAAAATATAAAAAATCAGTGAAGATTTCACAGCAAAAAGTCACGAACCATGAGCTGAAGGGAGACATTTGGACAATCAAGGCCTTTTGCTTGCTAAAAAAGTGTATAATCAATCAGACGAGAAGGCAGAGAGTTGATCTTGTTGATCATTTAGAGGCCACAGAAATTTGTGTATGAAATATGATACAGTATAGGCTTTATATGGTTAAAACAAAAAACCCTTTGCACTTCAACTATTCTCAACACCATACCTTAATTTGATGCAGTTGTGCTTGAGCATATAAAACATTGGGATTTGCTCTGGTAAATAGAATAAATGCACCAAAACGACCCCTGATATGTTGATGTGTGTGTGTGTGTGTGTGTGTGTGTAGTCAAGGAAATCTCATTATACCCCTCTGCCAGAGTTTGTTTACCTGTTAAAATGTCATTAAAACCACTAGCAATTAAAGCGCTATATTAGACGGAAGTGTTTTTGCGAGCTGTCTCTGCAATATGTGAGATGTGACAATATGAACATTTGTCATGAAACTTCTTGCACTGAAGTGCTGCTGCCTTCGCCTCATTAAAAAAAAAAATAGTTTCAGTGAGACACGATGGCAGAGATGCTCATTTTTCTTTGAATTTGGAAAGTAGAGGTTGTGCATGTTTAAAACAGCGTGCATAGCTTTGCATTTTTAATGCGATAATAGAGCAGGGAAAGGCCAATGTGTCACAGGTAGATGTGAGATCAGGCTGTTTAATATGGAACGGTTTCTCAAGCTTATTTGGCAGACGTTCACAGAGTTTTTATTATAAATCTGCTTATATGTATGCAAAGCAAACAAGTATGCTATGATTTGATGCACGACATCACCAAGCTCTAATGCTCTCTCAAACTCTCTTATCAGTTCATTCACACCATTTCCTGAAAACCATTATGATTATGACCACCATCATCAGTTTATTGCTTCATGTTGGTGTTTTTGTCTTCTTTTACAGTACAAATATCTAAACGTTCTTACATGAGAAGCAGAATGACTTAAGATATTATGTCTTGTTTTCGGGAAAATGTATCAACATTAAGTGAGTTTATGCTTAAAACAAAACAACAACAAAAATTGTCTGCAAATGGGGTAAGAAAATTAAAACATATTGCAAAGGAAAAACAAGTTTATTTTTCTGACCTCACCGGCAGATATTTGTTCTTGTTTTCAGCAAAACTCACTTAATTTCAAATATTTTTTTCAGTAAACAGACTTTTTAAGTAATTATAATTTTGCTTCTCAAGTAAATATATCATGATTTAAGAATGTTTAGATATTTGTACTGAAAAAAGACTAAACTAAACAAAAAAAATTATCAAATAAATCAAATAAAACAATATATATATATATATATATATATATATATATATGTGTGTGTGTGTATATATATATAATAAATAAAAAAGAAAGAAATAATAAAAGAAAGAAAAGAAAAGAAAAGAAAAGAAAAAAATAATAAACATAATTAAAAAAAAATCTTGCCATAACCACCATAGATATTGCGAAATGGCCATAATTATAAATTATACCAATAATTAGAAATGCCCCACAAAAAAAAAAAGTTGACAAAAAGTTTTAAAAGTTACATGTTTAGGCCGGTCAAATCAAATCAAAGGAGGCGGGGCTTAATGTTCACAGAAGTCAAGTGTGAATTCTAACCCCCTTAAATCAGGTTGAAAAACAGTATTTTTTCCCACATTTGTGTCAGTGATGTTTTATTATTTACACACCATTATAGTATATTCATATTTTGAATTAGCAGTTTTAATAAAAACAAAATATTTCTATAGCTTTAATTTATTATTGCATATTTCATTTAAGGTAACTCGTTCCCTCTAGTTTCTAGGCGTAATAATAACATCTGGCAAAGGGACTACCAATGAAAACTAGCCTTCGGGATAATTTGGGTACATTTTCATTCATGAATGTTAATTAATGTACACGGTCCCTTTTTTAATTCAAAGCTGCAATCCGTAACTTTTTTGGGTTAAAAATGATCCAAAATAAATGTTTGAGCAAGTACATAACCAGCCCGTGTTCAACACTCTCTGCTTGCCGTAGCTCGATTCAACACGGTAAGATTGTAATAATTCTTATGTGAAAATTCTTATGTTGGTCAAACTTCCAAAAAGTAGAATCTGTGATTGCGAATGCCCGGATCCACACCGGTGGCGACTGACAGCCGCACACTCTCCTCAAAACATCGGATTCATCCGCGCTGTGCCGTGCCGAGGCTCAACCCACGTACAGTGGATAATTCCGCGAATAACTGCAATTGCAGATTTCGAACAGAGATGGCGACAAAGAGGAAAAACTACGGACTGCAGCTTTAAATAAATAAATAAATCCCCCAGTGAATCATGTTATTTTGCACCTTATTTCTAGTCATTTCTTCCATGTATTCTGTGTATTGTTGTGCCGCTCACCAGAGGAAGTGGGAAGCCGCTGTACTGGCGTCCGGCGTTCCAGCCTTTGGGTTGGTTTTCTCCGTCCTCGTACTGTGCAGGGATCCATCTGGCCAAGCCGGTGTTGGCTGAACCCCAAAGCGGGTTCTTCCTAAAACAACACAGTATGTTGAAAAGGTCTCATGGCATCACAGTTTTAAAGAATACAAGGAAACAGCAAAACAAACATGTTTATCTACTCTACTGTACTGTTGATTAAAGTACTGCATGTTTACAGAGAGCTCACAGGCAATGCATTATTTTGTCAATGCACAATGCAATATTCTCACATTATTTGTCCTTCCTTGCATTGGATGAAGGCTGTAACACTGCATTGCATGATCTCAAAGATTACAGGACCTGACTAATAATGGCTTTGCATGCATTTCATATTCTGGCTCAATGCAATGCATACATTCTCTCACTGAATATAAACAAATATTGAAATTTCTTCAATATTGTCAATGCATTGTGCTTTTGAACTAACATAACAGGCACTTTCATATACTCAACTTATTGCACTTCCTACATTACTTACAAAACCGTCACACATGCTTTTCTTCCTTTTTAATAATCAGATTTGTATGCATTTCTCTTATTTAGTCACAAATGTAGTACAAATATTACATTTTTGGTCACTATAAAAACTTCATGTATAACTAGATTAGAGAAGATGTGAGTGAAGTTTGCCTGTGCACAGTCAAGGAGGTTTATTTATATAGCACTGTTTACAGTACTGACTGTATTACTGTATTGCACTTTTATTCAGACTCTTTTAAAGCAGCTTCACAGTAATAACAGAGTCAATGATGAATGAAGACAACAGTGTCATTATTCAGCTTAATAACAGTGTCTATGTTGTTGTCAGGGTGTTGCTAGGGTATTCTGTGTGTTTTTGTATGGTCTCCAGTGTAAAAGAGTCCACCATCCAGTCTGTGTGATATTCTAGTCTCTAGATTTTGGATTGACAGATATTATATAGTTGGTCAAGCTCCAGTAATAATTATACAAGATTTGGAGAAATGTTTAAAATAGTTTTTAAATGAAGTACAGCATGTCACACCACGTCCAACTTCTCATTCAGATACATTTAATCAGAGCTAATGATGTTTTTGCATTAAAAATATATAGATAATTTGATGCATCAGAACTGGACGGACATGGTACATTTCCCCCCGCAAATGTAAAATTAATGCTATAAATCTTGCACGCCGAGCCAGTGCAGAAAACCAAAAATAATTTCTATGAAACTAAATCAATCACATGCATCATAAAGAAAAAGTTGAGTTTATTCCGATTAAAATGTGTTTATATGATTGCACACAGCGTCAGCTCACTAGAAGCACGTCCTTCATTGCAGTTGCAGTTGAACTGGTAGATAAAAGAAAGCGTCTTCCATGACCCGGGTGGGTGGGTATGAATATTTAAGGTTTAGACATTATTCTTATATTGTTTAGTGATATTCTCAGCAGCTGTTCGTCTGGTTAAAGCTCTGACCCGTCTGGAAGCGGGGTCATCTTATCATATCGGCCTGATTCTCTTCACAAAGGCCGCGGAGAAGGTAACCGAGAGTCTGATTCCTGTGCTTTCAGACTGCCTCCTGCTGCATTATGGATAAATGATTAAGCTAGGAGTGAGATACCTGTTATTGCAGACTCCAGAGATGCTGCGGTATTTTCCTCCTGTGGCGCAGGTGCTGGGCTGAAAACGCTGAGGGCATCCAGACATGTTTGCTATCCACTCCACTGCCTTCAGCGAAAGGAGTTCTTGAAAAGGAGTTAATGTGTTTACGAGAGCAACTCAAACATTGAAGAGTAAACAGTGTGCCGAAGTCTAGCGTGGATGCGGCAGCTCTCATCAACTCTTGTGCATGGATTAAATCTGACATTTAAAGCACTTTGGAGATGCATTATTTCACAGTTATAGAGCTGGACAGAATCTCCCATACATAATAACACGCTAATACCCCACAGCGGCCCCAAAAAGGGTTTAGACACTTCATTCACACTTAAAAATGTCATTACATTAGATCAAGTGTCATCTGGGCTCAAATGCTGCAAGAGCTTTTACTAACCTCACTTCTGTTATCTAATGCGATTTACAAACTCATGTTTGATTGTCCGAATACTTTTTGGGGTCATAGCAGGGTCATAATAAAGTCCCTCCCACACTGTGGAAAATTATATGATCAATAAGTTGACAACATATGTTTTTACATTGCTTTAACTCATCAAAATATATTAAAGGGGGTGGTATAATGCTCTTTTCACAAGATGTAAAATAAGTCTCTGATGTCCCCAGAGTGTGTGTGAAGTTTTAGCTCAAAATACCCCACAGATATTTTATATAGCATGTTAAATTTGTCACTTTTGGAGGGTGAGCAAAAATGCACCGTTTTTGTGTCTGTCCCTTTAAATGCAAATGAGCTGCTGCTCCCGGCACAGGGGGCGGAGCTTCAACAGCTTGTGTCCTGAAAATTTCAAAAACCTTTTTGTTTGTGTTTAAATGTATGTAGCTGATGTGGAGTTAACCATCTTCTAATCATTGATTAGCATGTCTTGATAATCTATAAATCGTGTTCCGGGGGCGGGGTTTATGTAAATTTTAGGTTTGGTGATGTCACTAACCCGGGAGGAATGTGGTGTAGTCTCTACCAGCCGTTTGTTGTAGTAAAAAGCGATTTCTTTAAAAGCAAATATCTCCCTTTGCTCTGAACTTTGAGCGTTGTAACTTTGCAGATGTTGTTTATGCTCAAACAGCAACATTACACACTAACTACAGTTAGAAAAGTCAAATCATAATTAACCACCCCTTTAAGCAATTTAAATAAAAAAAATTTGAAAAAATTCAAGATTCAACTCAAATCAGTTTAATGCCATTTAAGTTGAAATGACCTAAACATCCAAGTTGATCGTACTTAAAAATTTAAGGCAGCAACATTTGTTTGCAATGTAATAATTAGAAATGGCCAAAATGTAATGTAAAAAGTTAGATTTTTAGGCTCAGTGGTTTAAAAGCACACGTCATTGTGAAGAAGATTGAGTTCTAGACACGGTTCACGGCCGTTAGTCAGGTACGTATGCTCGCCTCACCTGACACAGCCAGTGATCTTCTCTGTCTCCTGCTCGCCTTCTCCTTTAAAAGTCCTAAAGTCATGTGAAAGATCTCGGCGGATCTGCAGATGTGTTGTATTTCTGATGATCCCTGTCTGGAGAGTGTGTACATCTGTGAAGGGGACGTCTGAGGATCTAACCTGCCATTCAGAGGAAAACACCATCTTTCCTCACTACATCCAGAGACAAAATGAGTTTAGATGATAGCAATGATTACAGACTGTTGTTTACCCTTGTGCGCTTCGATTCAGCGCAGCGTTGACCATCTGAAGACTCTCTTGGAATGAAGATATAATCAAGCTCTCTGGAATTACTAGTTTTCAGAGAAAGTTAAAGTACTTAACACCACAAACACACAACTGCAGATGTAACAAGGAATCTGTGAATATTATAATGCATTTTATAATGCATTTTAATTTAGATAATAATGGATTATAAAGTACACTGTATTATGAATAACTTTATAATGCATTATACTGTATATAAAGGCAAAAAAACACTTTTCTTCTTGGTTATACGAACGTTCATTCTGCAAACATTATGAGACTGTTACATTTAAATATTCTCTGAATTCCAAATAGTAGCATTTAAAAAAATGTTAGACAAACGTCAAACTAAAACATTCCATGAGAACATGTTTTGAGAACATTATTAAAGACCAGATAACTTTGAAGGAACGTTCTATTAATGTTACTATAGAAGAATGTTTGTTCATGACTTTGAGAGTATCTTGCCAGGGGTGCGTTTCCCAAAAGCATAGTTAGCCAACTATGGTCGCAAGTTTCGTCGTTATCATCATAGTTCAACGAGTCAGTGTTTCCCGAAACCATCGTTCTAACGAACATTCGCAAACAGCATCGCAGAGTTGTGTAGTTGGAACGACAGATCTCGACCTGTGGTTAGAAGAAGAGTTTCTAGATTGCATGACATATGGACTCAATAAATCCTTATCTTGAGCAAAATAAGCAAGCTGACATTCAGTACAACCTGTGTCTTTTATTTAGACGTCTTTGAGTTTGTCAAGAGATTATATGACATGTCCACACTAATACGTTTTCGTTTGAAAACGTATATTTTTCTCTCCGTTTTGTCCTTCCGTCCACACTGAGACGGCGTTTTTATTAATGAAAACGAAGCTTTTTTGAAAACGCACTCCAAAGTGGATACATTTGAAAACGTACTCGGTTACTAACGTAACCTCGGTTCTCTCTAGAAGAGGGAACGAGTACTGCGTAAGATATCTTACGCTAGGGGAAAATCCTTTTCCGCGAGATATTGAAGCCAAAAATTATCCTTAATTTTGTAATAATGCAAAACGCGTTGCAGCAGCAATGCAGACATAGGCGAGACAGCTCGCGCGCCTATTGGCTGCTCTGCGGCAACTGCAGCAGCCTATCGAGCGAGGCCTGGCGTGACGTCAGACCCAATCAGGGCACTTCGCGCCCGCTGCGTCACGTCCCGCCGAAATGGGCGTGGTCTAGGCCTATAAATATCGCTCGCAGGCAGCTATTATCTGGTTTTTCATCATCGAAGCAACCAGAGTGTGTGCATGCACGGCAAGATACGCAGTACTCGTTCCCTCTTCTAGAGAGAACCGAGGTTACGTTAGTAACCGAGTACGTTCTCTTACGAGAGGTCTCTCGTACTGCGTAAGATATCTTACGCTAGGGGACCCAATGTAAAACGCCGTGCATGCTGAGATCTGACACCAAAGACCCAAGGGCGAAAGCCCGGGGTACATATAGTGCACAATCACTCAGTGAACTCACAGAGAGTCCGGGAAGAAGGAGGGGTGCAGCCTCACTTTTCCACATAAAGTAGCGTCGATGGGACGCGAATTTCATCATACAGACAGGGCGGGGTACGGCCTGAACTGATGGGAAAAAATGTGGGTCTTACACAGTTTGCCCAGCTTTAAACTGTCGAACATTGAGCTGTGCTCAGCAAACGCAGCATTCTGAGCTGAACGCATCAGGTCAGATAATACTGGAAGTTTAGACCGACAGCAGCCTGGCCTGCAGGGCGGGAACCTCTAGGTTATAAAACCTTATAAATGTAGACGGGGAGGCCCAGCCTGCCGCCATACAAATATCTTGCAAGGCAATCCCACTTGACCAGGCCCACGAAGAGGCCATGCCTCTCGTGGAATGCGCTCTGACACCCAAAGGGCACTGCATGCCCTTGGAGGCGTATGCCAGCGCTATAGCATCAACTATCCATCTGGATAGGCTCTGTTTCGACGCGGCTAGTCCCTTAGAACGTCCGCTAAACGAAACAAAGAGCTGTTCCGTCTGTCTGAAAACAGACGAGCGAGACACATAAGCTCGTAATGCCCTGACTGGGCAAAGGAGGCTCGCGTCTCTTTCCTCATCAGGGACCGGTAGGGCTGACAGAGAGATAATCTGCGCCCTAAACGGTGTGTTGAGGGATTTTGGAACATAACCGTGCTTAGGTTTGAGTATAACTTTTGAGTCATTGGGCCCAAACTCCATGCACGCCGCGCTCACAGAGAGCGCGTGCAGATCCCCTATGCGCTTCACTGAAGCGAGAGCCAGCAAAAACACCGTTTTGAAAGACAGGTGTTTCAAATCGATTGACTGTAAAGGCTCAAATGGCGCACCTTTCATGGCTTCCAGAACCGTAGAAAGGTCCCATACGGGGACTGAGGGAGGTCTGGGAGGATTCAGTCTCTTAGCTCCTCTAAGGAAGCGGATGACTAAATCGTTCCTTCCTATTGACTGACCAAGCGTTGTTTCTGAGAACGCTGCTATAGCCGCCACATAAACTTTGAGCGTGGAGGGGGCCCTGCCCCCATCCAACAGCTCTTGTAGGAAGGAAAGCACCTCCGTCACATCACAGTTTGTGGGTGACACACCACGGGCTGTGCACCAGCCCGAAAACACTGACCATTTCGAAGAATAGAGTCGTCTTGTAGACGGAGCTCTAGCCTGCGTGATCGTGTTTAATACTCCTTTAGGGAGTCCAACATGTACCCGTTGATGGCCCAGACATGAAGGGACCATAGCTCCGGGTGAGGATGCCAGATCGAGCCGCGGGCCTGTGAGAGGAGATCTCTCCTCACTGGTACTGGCCACGGGGCAGTACTTGCTAACTGCATCACGGCTGGGAACCAAGGTTGGTTTTTCCAGAACGGTGCTACCAGCAGTACTGAGCATCCTTCTTCCCTGATCCGTTCTATCACCTGAGGCAGGAGAGAGACGGGGGGAAAAGCATAGAGCGGGCGGCGGGGCCACACATGGGACAGCGCGCTCCTGCTCTTGGAGAAAAATTCTTGACAGTGAGCGTTTTCTTGAGACGCAAACAGGTCCACTTCCGCTCTGCCGAATTTCTTCCACAGCAGTTGGACTGTCTGTGGGTGTAGGGACCATTCGCCTGCCGGAACATTGTTCCTGGACAGTCTGTCTGGTCCTATATTCATGATCCCTGGCACGTGCGCTGCTCTGAGCGAGCGCAGGTTGCACTGAGCCCATACCAGGAGGCGTTCTGCCAGCCTGTACAGTTTCTCGGATCTGATGCCGCCCTGGCGATTTATGTAGGACACCACAGACATGTTGTCCGAACGGACCAAGACGTGGTGACCTTTTATTTGGGGACAAAAACGCGTCAGCGCGTTGTCTACTGCCAGCATTTCGAGGCAGTTTATGTGCAGGAGCTTCTCCCGTTCTGACCACTGGCCGAAGAACGGTCTGCCCTCGAGCAGCGCTCCCCATCCCGAGGTGGACGCGTCCGTGGACACCACTTTCACCCTCGAGGAAGTCCCCAGGCTTACACCTGATTGGTACCAGTCGTTCGCTTTCCAGGGTTTCAGAGCTGTAACGCATTTCTGATTGACCCTGAGGCGAAGCAAACCGGGTGCCCACGCTTTGCGTGGGACTCGCGCTTTCAGCCAAAACTGCAGCGGGCGCATGCGGAGCAGACCCAGCTGGAGCACTGACGATGCTGAGGCCATGAGACCTAGCATCTTCTGAAATCTTTTGAGCGGGACAGACGCGCCGCAGCGAAAAGAGTTCGCTGTGCGTCGAATGTCTACCGCGCGCTGTTGTGATAGTCGCGCTATCATGGATAGTGAGTCCAGTTCTGTGCCCAGGAAAGATATTTTCTGACTGGGTGACAGGGAGCTCTTCGCCCAATTGACACTCAGACCCAAATCCTCGAGGTGATCGAGTAAAATGGTCGTGTGTTCTATGAGCACTGCGCGAGATTGCGCTAGAATCAGCCAATCGTCCAAATAGTTCAGCACTCGCATGCCTCTCATTCTGAGGGGTGCGAGCGCCGCGTCCATGCACTTCGTAAATGTACGGGGTGCTAGGGACAAACCGAACGGCAGGACTGTGTACTGATATGCCTGGCCCTCGAAGGCGAATCTCAAATATCGCCTGTGACGTGACGCTATCTGTATTTGAAAATACGCGTCTTTCAGATCTATTGACACAAACCAATCTCCTTGGCGAATCTGCACAAGGATTTGCCTGGTCGTGAGCATCCTGAACTGTCGCTTCACAAGCACTTTGTTCAGTTGCCTTAGATCTAGTATGGGTCTGAGACCCCCGTCTTTTTTCGGTACCAGGAAGTATCTGCTGTATAGCCCTCCCTCGCTCTGATCTTGAGAGAGAGGTTCTATGGCCCCTTTGCTCAATAGTTTCGTCACTTCGGCTCGAAGTAGATATGCTACTTCTGTTTTTACCGTGGTCTCGACGCGCGCCACATAGCGGCGAGGGCGTCGGCGAAACTGCAGCGAATAGCCTCTTTCTATAATGTTCAGCACCCACTTCGAAACCCCGGGTAGCTTTGCCCATGCGTCTGCATGGATAGCTAGGGGTCGAATACGAAGCGCGCTCCGCTCGCTCAGCGATGGAGAAGCTTCGGTGTGCTGTAACACAAGCGTGTCGCTCGTGACATTTGAGGCATGGGGCGCGCTGATGACAGCGGGCAGATTGCCCGCGCTCGACTCCTCTGCGGTGGTTAACCGCGAGGGGGAGGGCTGGGCGGTTCCCGTGGGAACTGTCATGTCTATGTGTGGATGTGGGCGCGGGACAGCGGGCACATTTATCACACCGAAAGCATCGTTCGCTTGCGTGAAGCGAGTGCACGTTGGTTTCGTTTTTACAGAAACCGTGAGACATGCATAACGTGGTGTTAGTGGGCACTGGGTAGTGGGCACGTTCACCATGTTTGAAGCGCAACCGATCTGAGTCGGTTTTATGTGCGCGAGCCCTGTGTGACAGGCTGTGCTTATGTGTAGGGATGGGCACTGGGCAGTGGGCATTCTTACTACACACGAAACACCATCGGCCGTGGCCGGGACACCAGAAAATACACTCTTTTGGGGATTTATCTGGGTAGCCGTGAAAACGGCATTTGTGTGCAGGCAAGCGGGTGACAGAACCGACTTGTTGGCTGCAGAAAACACTGGAACAGTCACATTTTCTGGAACTGGACGAGCGAATAGCTTTGGTGTGAGTCCGGCCGCAGCGGGACTGGAACACCGTCGTTTTCCTAGCTGTGCTAGGACGACTTCGGGGCCTCGGGCTTCACCGTGATCCTAGGTCGCGAGCCGCGTCCTGCGGGGCGGCGACCGGATGAGCGGGAGCGCGGTCTCGCGCTTCTGGCCTGGCGGCGCTGTGAAGTGGAGGCAGTGGACGGTGGCTGTGGCTGTGAGCTCTGAGCAGACGGTTTCGCACGGCCTGCTGCAGAGCTGGAGCGCTTCGGGAGGAAGTGCTTCATAGCTTGAGACGCTTTCTGTACCTCTGCGAATCTCTCCGCGAAATCTTTGACGGAGGATCCAAAGAGGCCTGTGGCGGAAAGCGGGGCGTCGAGGAACGCGGTGCGTTCAGACTCGGCCATTTCCGAGAGCGTCAGCCAGAGATGTCTCTCAGACACGGTGAGAGAAGCCATAGTCCGTCCAATGGCTTGCGCTGCGGACTTAGTAGCACGAAGAGCGAGGTCCGTGGCACTCCTTAAGTCCGGCACGCAGATCGCGTCAGGTCCTTCCTCATCCAGCTTACGGAGGAGATCGGCCTGGAAGATCTGGAGCGTTGCCATGGTGTGCAACGCTGACGCAGCTTGCCCGGCGGCGGAGAAAGCGCGGTGGAGCAAGCTCGACGTCGTGCGGCAAGCTTTAGAGGGTAGGGCCGGCTTAGCGCGCCGTCCAGCGGAGGGCGGGCATAAGTGGGCCGCTATCGCCTCTTCAACCGGCGGCAGCGAGAGGTATCCTTTGTTCTTGGCATCGTCAACGGCGGAGAATGCCAAAGAAACAGCAGGACGCACTCTAGCATAATAGGGGGCGCTCCAGGACTTGGCGACTTCTTCGTGTAACTCAGGAAGAAAAGGCGCCGGTCTGGACACAGGCGAAGCGCGCTCCCCAGGCAGGAAAAATCCATCCAGCCGGTTGTGAGCGGGCTGCTCAGGCGAAGACCACTCGAGGCCGAGGCTCGCCGCGGCCTGTGCGAGTACTCGCATGAGTTCCGTCTCAATGGAAGCTCTCTTGCCTGACGAAGTGCGGGCAGGGGGTGCGGGGTCCTCAGAGCCCGCCCAATCCTCACTGCCTGACGCCAGGATAGAGCAGGAATCATCCTCTCCCAGCAGGGCTTCCTCATCCGCGATATCAACGGAAGCGGCGGCAGACGGCGGCCGCTGTCCGTCAGGAAGCGAAACAGAAGAAGCCGGGGAAGCAAGCGGGCGAACCGGCGAGCTTTGGCGGCTGAGGGAGGGTTCCGGGGCCCGCTGGGCACGGCGCTTTTTACGGCGCGACGCCGCGGCGGGCGGGGGAGCAGTCTCGGTGAAGACGGCTAGGCGAGTCCTCAGAGTCGCCATTGCCATCAGCTCGCAGTGAGGGCATCCGCCGTCAGCGAGCGCGAGAGCTGCATGTTCCTCACCCAGGCAGGAAACGCAGATCACGTGGCGGTCCCCGTCGCTGAGTGTGGCTCTGCACGAGCCGCAGGAAGGCATCTTTAAAAAGACGCTAGCTCTTTTAGAAATGTGTGTCGCGGCGGCGACACACACACACAGAAATACAGTGCAAATAAAAGAGAAGGATATAAGCGCCGGAAAGCGCAGCAGGAAGGCAGGAAGGCGGCGCGGCCAGCGACTTCAGTGACTCGTCCCGCTGAAGGTGCTCTCTCTCGACGGCGCGGCTTCTAATCCAGCTCCAGCGATGCGTGTGCTTCGCTTGAAGGATGAAAAATCAGATAATAGCTGCCTGCGAGCGATATTTATAGGCCTAGACCACGCCCATTTCGGCGGGACGTGACGCAGCGGGCGCGAAGTGCCCTGATTGGGTCTGACGTCACGCCAGGCCTCGCTCGATAGGCTGCTGCAGTTGCCGCAGAGCAGCCAATAGGCGCGCGAGCTGTCTCGCCTATGTCTGCATTGCTGCTGCAACGCGTTTTGCATTATTACAAAATTAAGGATAATTTTTGGCTTCAATATCTCGCGGAAAAGGATTTTCCCCTAGCGTAAGATATCTTACGCAGTACGAGAGACCTCTCGTAAGAGAACGCCGTTTTCACGTTGTAGTGTGGACTATGAAACCGGTGGTATTTAAAAACGATGACGTAAATTTAGTCATGTGACGCATATTGTACCAATAGATATTCATGTTTATACCAGTATTGTGCCTGTTATGTGCTATTCACTTTCACACTGCTGCTAAAAAATATTCTACATTGCACACTCTTCATATCACAGTCCTGCAAAGATGACAGAATTTACTCACATTTGCTGTCCTGCGGCAATACATGAGAGCAGAAGCGTTTTAGACCAAACATATGGTGAGATATTTTACTAAATAAAATGATCCTGTCAGAAGAATTGCGCGATAACTTCATTATATATTTCCATCTGAATCATATCAGTGATCTTTTGTGGGGTTTTACGCATGCGCAGTAAAGGTGAATTTAGCGTTTTCAGGCGTTTTTCAAAAGTTTCTCATCCACACTGAAACGTTCGAAAACGCCGTTGGAAAACGCTGTGGACGGAGAGCGTTTATAAACGAAAACGCCGTTTTCAAATGTATCCGGATTAATGTAGTGCCTTAAAGCACCATTTTGAAGAGTGTGCATGTGCGAACGTGCTCTAAGAACGAGCCTATGATTGAATCTGGAAATAAAGCAAAATAACTGAGAAAAATGAGAAATAGTCCTCAGATGTCATGTCTGTAATTAATAGCAAAACATCTAGCGTTAATTCGATCTCAAACAGATCCATTAAAAGAAGTTATTACTCCACCACGTGCGTGACGTCATAAAACAATGTGGTTGAACGACCACTTTACAACAGTACGGTTTCGGGAAACAGTCGTGACTAGCTAGTTGATTTCTTCAAAGATGCATCGTACTATATAGTGAAGCACGAGTTATGGCGTTTAATGGGACACACAACCCAGAGCGTTACTGACAGACTGGGAAGAGAGGAGCTGCAACAATGGAGAATATGAGGAAAATAATCAACATTCAAGCAGGAAAACATGTTCTAGCAAAGTGCCAAATCAAAATCAAGACTTTGTAAAAGGGCATATAATGGCATCTTTAAATTAATGTTCTTGGTCTTGATGTGAATGATTCATCAGTTCACGTTCATGAACATTAGCTACACACACGTATATTATTATAAAAATATTTCACTTGGTGCTTTTTTATTATGTTGCAGTTGTTGCACGAGGCTGTGTCTGTATTATACAGACGTCAGGACAAATCCTCCCAGAAATCCACATTGTCATTGCAGATAAAAAGTGTTGGTGTTGGAAATTTAATTAAACTGCTCATGTCCTTCAGTGATATGAAAAATGTAGAATATTCAGATTCACTCAGGTTTTACATTAATGTAATGTCTCTAGGGTGGGCTTATGAATACGGGCCATAATTTGACGTCTTGGCATTCGTGCCTAGTTAAAGAACGCAGTGTTTTTTCGAGAAGCGTCCCAATGTCAGCTCTGATTATGCGGCCCGCACAAGCGCATCAAAGCCACGCTCTTCCTGTGGGGCCAAAACAGCACAAACACACCGTGAGACGCGTCTGAAGCCCAAAATCCAGACCACCGTGTGAGATAATTCACACTCGGAAAAACGGCATTCCCCACTGGGAGAGAAACTGGGAGACATTATACAACATGCTTTCTAAAACTAACCAACAACCCATCTACTTTTTACATGAAGACGGTAACATAACAATGCTGTCCCGCTCGGCATCTGACCTTCTTGTTATACGTGTCGAGACCTGCAATTTCTTGGGAAATATCCCAAGGGCCACCACAGGAGATGTCATTACAAAAATTTGGCTCCAGATGTCAGGTACCAGATGTGTTTGGAAAATTGGGTCTAAACTAAATGTCAGCAGGTACAAAATAACCCGTAATGAATCTGTCTCCAGCTGGCTGTAAGAATGAGACTCTGTGTTGAGTTCTGGTAATTGCCACCGAATCCCATTCGAAAGTCTTTGCTTAGTTGCTACCATACTTGTTGTGAAAGAACAGCAATTACCCACAAATCATCAACATCGGGACTGGCGTGAAAGTGTTACAGAACATCTTATTTATAGACGTCTAAGATGCGGAACTGTACAGTATATGTGAAAGACGCCACATACACTGAGATGAATCTGTGCTCATCATGAGAGAGGTTAAACACATCAGAACGCCAGCCATGCTCTCTCTGACCTGGAAGAAAAGAAAAATGCTTTTAATTAACTGAAAATAAGGCAAATAATGTCTCATGACAGTGAAAGCTGTTTGAGATGCATTCAGTGTATATATACACTCATCACAGAATTATTAAACACTATCTATTCTGCATCTACGCCACTAAAGTGATCTAAATAAACAATATATACATCTATCTATCTATCTATCTATCTATCTATCTATCTATCTATCTATCTATCTATCTATCTGTCTATATATATATATAAATAAATTATTATATTAACTATGAAATGCATTTTATTACTAAAGTATGTATGAATTTCAAGAAGAAATCTTCAAGTCATGTCTCTCCCCAAAAGCATAAAGAATTTAAATGAATTTTGAGAAATACTGTGTCAAAAGTGTAACATTTTAGTTATTTTCTGTTATCTAATCATCCATTGTTTGTCGTTTGCATATCATCATTATAATAGCTGTAATGCTGTAGGTGGTCGTTGAAGGCACAAGACGATGATGAGAGTAATAACAGTGTTTATTTAAATTAACTCAGGCAGGACAGACGCAACCACGTTCAACACAAACGAGAACCGACAAAGGACTGAACAGAACAGGGAGTACAAATACACAGGAGGAAACTAACTAGACGCAGGTGTAGAAGGTAAACTAATCAGGGACTAACGAGCACAGGTGCAGACAATATATGACAATAGCATTGGAATCATATGATTTTTTGAGCAACAATTAAATTTAGCACAACAAATACTATTATGCACATATACAATTATTCATTACATTGCAATTGTAAAATTAAATTAAAGCTGCAAGCAGCATTTATCGGGGTTCAAGCAGTTAAGGCCTTTAAGGCCTTTAAGAACAAAAGTTATTAAGTTTTATTTAGCAAGCATTTAACCACTGACATATATGATGGAAAAGACCATTTACAGCCAATACAGGCCATTTAACATAGGAAATATATGGTTTTCAAAGCTTTTTGACAGGTATTGCACCTTTTTGCCTGAGTCTTCTTACAGTCTTGCCTGATCTCCACCACTTTTATTAGTAGTACTCAAAGTGTGCCCATATATATGTGTCAAATTTGTTGTAAATATGTAATTTTGATAAGGAGTTTAGACAATTATATTCAGTGGCATAACGAGCCAACACACGGCATACGGCTCCTAAGATTGTGGCCAAAACTGGTACTGCAATCACTTTCAAATTACTGTAGAGCGGTGTATCCCCTCCCCCTCCCCCTGACTCGAGGTTGCCAGATAGGCTGCAGGATCCAGCAGGAACGTAGGCTGCTACGTAGCTGTGGTAACTAGAGCAGAACTGGCAACCCTGAGGCCGAAACACTACTGACTTTGTGATTGGTAGATAGGTGGAGGGTGGAGCTTCAGGCCAAAACACAACATGACAACATCAACATCAGTTGAGGGCTGCAACTTCAATTTTAAAATGACAATATTCTGCCCGGACTACTGTTGTCAGTGATATAAGTATTTGAAATGAACATGATTTCTTAATGTCTAGTGATATATCAGGGCAATTTTATGATTAATTGAAATACATTTCTTACATACAGCTCCTTTAAGTAGGATTATCAAGACGGGCCCCTTGATGACGCAATTGATGACATTGATGACGCAATGTCAGCGAGTAGGCTACCATAAATAGGGCAGGATATGATCATACACAGCATATAAGAGATGAGATGACTAACAAAATCAGGAGGAGCCTACGCTCACCAAAAAACAAAAAACAAAAAACAAAAAAAACACTGGTGATAGCGCACCATAACACATTGTTAGGCCTAGGTCCAAATACATAAAAAAGATGCTCTCTTACATTATAGCGGGATTTTCCGGGCTTTCCTATGTGCAACTGCAAAGTTGTCGATTAGATCAGGATTGTGCGCACGGGCATTCTCAATTGACCATTTGCAGGGAGTTTGATTGACAGGCGATCTGACTAATCATAATCCGCCATTTTGTCCCACAAAGCATTCAGGAGAGTTAGTAGATTAACATTGGAGGATTTAAATTTGAAAAACAAAGTGTACTGACGTCTTAGCACTTTAAAACAACATTCCTTTTATGTTCATTCATGTTTATTTTAATGCTATAAATTAACTAGAAGGAAGAGATGATTGGTTCACGAGCAGCTTTAACTGAGCCTCGAGTCTACAGCGATCTGTCAGACACATTAAAGAGTCACAAAACAGTATTTATTGTTTAAATGTCTCTAAAAAGTGACTACATTTGAAAGGTGAGACTTTTGCCGCTTTTCCATTACCAGTACCAGCTCAACTCGACTCGACTCGGCTCGGCTCGGCTCGGCTCGCTTTTCGCTCCGTTTTCCATTGCAGATAGTACCTCCACAATAGTACCTGGTCGTCATAGCGACGCCGCAGGAAACTGCTGTGACTTAATCTTCTACGCGAGATACATCCGCTGCCACACACACAGGACAATGGAGGAAATCAAGTGTATGCTGTTTTTGGATGTTTTTGTTTTTGCTGTTTTTTATTCAGGATACTCCGTCTGGCGCGTGCAATGATGACGCAGTTAATAGTGACGATTCTCTCTGACCAGTCAGCAGTCTGCCGTGTTTTCACGTCACATTTTAGTATTGCCTCAGCTCGCTTAGAACCTCGCCGGAGGTGGTACGAAAAAAAGTACCTGGAAGCAGGTACAGGTACAACTTTTACACAGTGGAAAAAGTACACTGTGTTACACTGTGTAGTGGAAAAGCGCCATTTGTTTCATATCAAAAGTACTTGTCTGTCAGCGCGCAGTCTCCTCTCTGATCCGCAATGTATTTTTCACTGCGTGAGAACTTGGTGTGGTGTGAGAGTGGCGTCGCTTGTCAGACATAGCAACAGTAACTAAAGTGGGCGGGTCTTTGCGAATGGTCATTGACAGTATGGACGGGGATTCGCCAGTCCCAATTCAAAACAAATTTCATCACAATCCATCATTGTTCATTTCAAACATGTGAGAGCATCAAAATGATCCATGGGTGAAATTGATTGGATTTAATTTCTTTTTTTTGTCAGTTCCTATCATAATTTTAACATTTTGGCGTTATTGTTTAGCTATTTACCTATGTTTTCAAATTTCCTTTGTTTTTTTGTTGTTGTCTAGATCAGACTAACGGCTTTGAAGATAACCACAATTTTTTAAAGCTCTAAATGACACTTACAAAAACCATAAGGCGAAACCTGGCATGTTTGGTATTGTTGGACTCGGCAAGGATTCTTAGGAGGTCACTCCTGTGAAAAAAACATGGGCTTCCTTGAAACTTTTAAGGCTCCTTCAAGGCTTTGTGCCAATGACGTATACTGAGTTTTTTGAGATACACCAATGTTCTCATAGACTATCATGGCACCCTGGACAAAGACACTGCGTGCCACTTTTCAGTAGACTAACGTTTGGGTGCGCTTATAGCTATTTTCATGAATTTTTTCACTGTTATAGCGCCACCAAGTGGCCAATTGTCACGATTTTTTTCATGTCAACTCAGATTGAGCTTATGAACATGTGTCCCAAGTTTAGTGAAAATATCTCATTCCGTTCACAAGTTATAACCATTTTATAGCGCCACCAAGTGGCCAATTCTCATGATTTTTTTTCACGTGACCTCAGAATGAGCTCATGAACATGTGTCCCAAGTTTTGTGAAAATATCTCTTTCCGTTCACAAGTTATAACCGTTTTATTGTGCCACCTACTGGCCAATTGTTGCGATTTTTTTCAAGTGATCTCAGATTGAGCTCAGGAAGATGTGTCCCAAGTTTAGCAAAAAAATCTCTTTCCGTTCACAATTTATAACCGTTTTAGTAAAAGTGGCCCTGGTGCTATCAAAGATTTTGGTTCCCCTTATCGACCGTTAATTGAAATTTTGAATTTTTTGGATGATTATTGATTGTCAGACTCCAGAGAATATTCTTGCAGTGGTTTGGTTCCAATTGGTCGAAAAACCAAGGAGAAGTTCGCAAAAATAGGTTTTTCAAAAAAATGCAATTTACTCGAAATTGGCGCCGAAGGGCGAGCAAATCGGAGATAGCCATTTTGTCCGCCTTGAGCCAAGGATTCCAACGATATAAGACACTTGATCCTGGGACAAACGGTCTAAGAGTTATGAGCGATTTAGTACTTTTGGTTGCTGTAGCGCCACCTATGGGCCAATTGGGGTCATACTCTGATAGGTTGTCCCCAAGTTTCACGTCTCTAGGCCTTACGGTTTGTCCTGCACGATGCGTTTTACGAATCCTTACAATTACAATAGGGTTTCAGCATTTCATGCTTGAACCCCTAATAAGAATGAAGGCTTTTTGCCAGTTATAGCGCCACCTATGGTCCGATCTCCATGAAACTCTGCATGCTTCCTCACCATGTTCTGACACATATGCTCATCAATTTTTGTGAAGTTCTGAGTTTTCATTTGGGATTTATAGGCTTTTTAGTGTATTTTGCCACGCCCCTTTTCTAAATGACCCTGTTACAGCCACCCAAATGCAAAAGTTCAACTTTTTTTCGATAATTATTGATCTAGAGAGTCCAGAGAATTGTCCTAGACTGGTTTGGTTCCGATCGGGCCAAAAACAAGGGACTAGTTCGCAAAAGTAGGTTTTGGACAAAATCCGACATAGCAGAAAATTTTCCCTGCCTACATCCAAATCGGAGATAGCCATTTTGTCCGCCTTGAGCCAAGGATTCCAACGATATAAGACACTTGATCCTGGGACAAACGGTCTAAGAGTTATGAGCGATTTAGTACTTTTGGTTGCTGTAGCGCCACCTATGGGCCAATTGGGGTCATACTCTGATAGGTTGTCCCCAAATTGAGGCCTACCATCTGGCCAGGTTTCACGTCTCTAGGCCTTACGGTTTGTCCTGCACGATGCGTTTTACGAATCCTTACAATTACAATAGGGTTTCAGCATTTCATGCTTGAACCCCTAATAAGAATGAAGGCTTTTTGCCAGTTATAGCGCCACCTATGGTCCGATCTCCATGAAACTCTGCATGCTTCCTCACCATGTTCTGACACATATGCTCATCAATTTTTGTGAAGTTCTGAGTTTTCATTTGGGATTTATAGGCTTTTTAGTGCATTTTGCCACGCCCCTTTTCTAAATGACCCTGTTACAGCCACCCAAATGCAAAAGTTCAACTTTTTTTCGATAATTATTGATCTAGAGAGTCCAGAGAATTGTCCTAGACTGGTTTGGTTCCGATCGGGCCAAAAACCAGGGACTAGTTCGCAAAAGTAGGTTTTGGACAAAATCCGACATAGCAGAAAATTTTCCCTGCCTACATCCAAATCGGAGATAGCCATTTTGTCCGCCTTGAGCCAAGGATTCCAACGATATAAGACACTTGATCCTGGGACAAACGGTCTAAGAGTTATGAGCGATTTAGTACTTTTGGTTGCTGTAGCGCCACCTATGGGCCAATTGGGGTCATACTCTGATAGGTTGTCCCCAAATTGAGGCCTACCATCTGGCCAGGTTTCACGTCTCTAGGCCGTACGGTTTGTCCTGCACGATGCGTTTTACGAATCCTTACAATTACAATAGGGTTTCAGCATTTCATGCTTGAACCCCTAATTAAGATCCTTTTGTGTTACAGTGGGATACTGTGAATTTGGGGTGTTAAAAAGGCCTAATTTAATTATATTCGTGCAATATATATTTTCTGCTGATTTTATGGTGAACTACACTCTACAAAAATTGTTGTTTCAACTTAAAAAAAGTTGGTGTTCATTCTGCCTTAAAATGTTAAGTTTAGTCAACTTGAAATGTGAAGTTTTTGTAAGTGACAACTTGGATATTTGAGTCAAGTCAAGTCAGCTTTATTTATAAAGCCATTTATACAATACAGATTGTTTCAAAGCAGATTTACAGTTATGACAAGAAAATAATGCAACAAAGTTTGTTTCGGCTGTTATTTGAGTTGACTCAACTTAAAATGTTAAGGCAGCATGAACACTTACTTTTTAAGTTGTATTTTTTACTGTATGATCCAGACATTTCCTTACAGCTAATATATATATATAATATATATAATTTATTTAAAATTAAAAGAAAATAATAAATTGGTGATAGATCACTGTAACACGCGTACACATGTATTTATAGATTTAGATTGTTGAAAGAAATTATTCAACAAGGACACATTGAATTGATCAAAAGTGACAGTAAAGACATTTATAATGTTACAAATGATTCTATTTCAAATAAATGCTGTTCTTTTAGAACTTTATATTCATCGAAAAAATATGAAGGAGCACAACTGTTTTCAACATAGATAATAATCAGAAATGTTTCTTGAGCATCAAATCCTCAGAATGATTTCTGAAGGATCATGTGACACTGAAGACTGGAGTAATTATGCTGAAAATTTGAGTTTTATCACAGGAATAAATTAAATTTTACAATAAATTCTCATAGAAAACAGCTATTTTAAATTGTAATAATATTTCATTGTATTTTTGATCAAATGAAGCCTTGGCGAGCAGAAGAGACTTCTTTCTAAAAACATACAAATCTATATCTAGAGTTCCTACCTCTGGTTGCTGCGAGGCGGTTGTGTGTGTTTTTCCAGTCGGCTGTGTTCTCTCTCCCCTGTGTTCACGTCTGTACAGGGTTTTGCTCACTGACTGTGAACAGTCAAACTCTGCTGATTCCAACAAAACTCTTGCTTTTCAAGGCTCTTGCTTCATGAAGCGTGTCGCTGGAGTGGCCCTCTTTAAACACAACACAAGCTCATGTCAAGCATCTGTCAGGACTTGGAAATCATCATTATCTGCTAAAGCTTGCTTTGTAGATTTCAAACATGACATTTCTTAGTGGAATAGTGGAATAGTTCACCTAAAACAGACCATTCAGTCATCATTTACAAACGGTATTTTCATTTTTGGCTGGAATATTCCAATAAATGAGCCATGATCATCTCATTTTCAGGGAAATGTCCGTCTGTGAACTCTTTTCAATCTACTCAACACATTATTTGAGCTGTATGACTGCGGTAGTTGAGGAATGACCTGATGATTTTGACATAACTCATTTGAATAGTCAATTCTGAAAGAAGATCTTTGGCTGGACAATGATCCATAATTAAAGTAAGTCAAGTCATTAATCTAGATTAAAGATCTTCATTGGCTTCACAAGGCTTCATTGGGAGTAACTGCACTTGATCTGATGTCCTTTGTACAAGTATAATCATCTAAAAGGCTGTAAAAAGATTCATTTATGAGAATTCATGTCACACAACCTATAACAATATCATAAATAAAAGTGATAGATTCCATTTACTTTGTCTGAAGAATACAAGAGTGCAGCAACACACACCGCCTCAATATGCTGATGCATTTTTTATGATTTTTTTGAGTGCTTTCTAGGTGGTTTCTCCCAGCCATTTTGTTGAAATCACTAACACTAAACAAAGATGCGGACATATTAGCGAATTAGTGAGGGCAAAATGGTGCATCATGTATTGTTAATAATGCAGCACTAAAGCACAGCTCACACAGAACTCACTTTCAAACCAAACAGCGTTCAAACCAGTTCAAACACTGTGAAAAACATCTGTTGTGAAGTCTGCCTGATCGTGTACGGAAGAGGATTAGGGCCAAGCGATAATAAAAAAAAATAAACCATCTCGAGATTAAAGTCATTATAATGCGAAATTAAACTCGTTAAATTTCGAGAGAAAAAAAAAAGTCGAAATACAATCTTGAGAATAAACTCATTAAATATCGAGAATAAAGTCATTGTGTTTCGATAAAAAAACTCGTTAAATTTCGAGAAAAAAGTCGAAATAATCGTGAGAATAAGAAATTCCACACCTTGAGGATCAACAAGTTTAATAATGCGTCTATAATAGTTTATTCTCAAGATTGTATTTCGACTTTTTTTCTCTCGAAATTTAACGAGTTTAATCTCGCATTATAATGACTTTAATCTCGAGATGGTTTTATTTTTTTATTATTGCTTGGCCCTAATCCTCTTCTGTACTCGTGGATTGGATTTCGAAGTAGGAAACATGAGCGCACCTTAAGAGCGATATTGACATGCTTACCTCAGTAAACACCACTAATAACTGGAATAAAACAGCTGAATGATGAGTAAACACAGATCTAATGTTCATGTACATGTACAGAACAACACTGTGACAGAGACTGGCGTCAATGACTCTTGACATACAAAAACACGAGCTCATCTGACGTAGGGTTGTGGCTCCTGAAGCTCTTCATGCGATTCAAGAGCCCTACAGAGGGGACACTGACGTGTTCTCAACACAAAGCAGCACTGCTGGCTGATATCAATCAAGATGTTTCTCCTTCATCACTCGAGATGTTTATTCCTCCGCCTCTGGAACTGACGAGAGTCGAGCGCTTCAGACGAGGCAGTGTTGCCATTGGAAATGTCCAAGTATCGTACCAGAAGCTCAGAATGATCGTATTTGGGAAAAAAAAATATCGTTTACAAGTCAAACGTAGGCTACAGAATACAGCTATTTATAGACCAACAACTTTTTGGCACGACCTGAAAATAATTAATTGCTAAACTATATCGACCTCAGCTTGGAAAAGACCTCAGCTTTTTACTTTTTTCTTCTTGCAAACATACAGAGATGACATGTTAATGTTATACAACTTTGGATACAATATACAAAAAGAACAAAACTTGTGAGAGAGGGTCGTTCTCCACGATGATTGGCCGAGAAGACGGACGACAAAAGATGGAAGACATGCGTAACACCACGTTCATGTTCTCCTCACAATCATGATGATGGTAGACGTAGAATCCACAGCTAGATCAATAAGTATAGAAGCTGTATGATCACAATGACCACCATTTGAAGTGTCACAAAATTTTGAAATTATCGTAAATTATGGGATTTTTAGAGGTCAAAATGATCGTACAAATATGATAATTATCGTACGTCTGGCAACACTGAGACGATCGAGGCCTGTTGTTCTTCATAGTCGGTGAAGTATGAGAGGATTACATAACGGACACTTAACTGATTTATGAGGTTTCTGACACATTATTATTATTTGTTTAGACACTTGCTTTCTTAATTTCTTGAAAATCAAATATTTTAAAACATTTTAAGTCCGTTTATTATCTATCAAAACTGCCTCATGCACTACATGCCATTTTATGTTCATGATTCGGTTTTAAACTGCAAATTAAATGAACCGACAATCAATAATTCACCACAGTGTGTTGTGGTATAATGGTAATTATCCGGCATGTTCTGTTAAGACTGATTGCATGTGTAAAAAATAATAGTCATTGTGAAATTAACCAATTATTTTCCCTCATAATTATTTGAATATGTTACTCTGTTTGGGATTAATTTGACCCAGGCAAACAAACAAACACATTCATGTAATTTAGGCACTATATAAAATTGGAAAATATATAGTAATAAAAGTGAATAGTTAGTAGAAGTAATAATCAAATGTATATATATTTTTATATTTATATACCTGTTGAGGGTTATAAAAATAAATGTAAATTCGTATTTTACCTTCGAATTATTGTAATGTTACTCTGTTCAGGATCAATTTGACCTTGGCAAAAACAGAAAGAAAGAAAGAAAGAAAGAAAGAAAGAAAGAAAGAAAGAAAGAACGATATATATATAGAACGACAGATAGACAGATTTGAATATTATTTAAATATGTGAATATATAGTTATATAATCAAATGTACTATACATTCAGATTTTGTTTACTTGTGTTTTATTATGTAGTTAACCATAAACTAGTATATACACATTTTTACATATAAACATTTTCTGGAGCCACACAAGAATCATGCCGTATGGGGTCAGCAGTGAACTAATCATTCCTTTATTTGGAAAAGAACTGGAATAACATCAAACTAAATAGAACAGCAGATCAGGGACCTTGAATCTTAGAAAATCTCACTTATCAAGGACAGTAGCTGGCAAGACTGTCTAATTACCGTTAATCAAACCACTACTTCATATTAACACATATCAAATTCAGTTCAACATAGGCAGCACTTTCATTCAAATGCAGGGAAACCATCAGAATTGACATTAAAATTGTATATTTGACTTGCTATTGTGCTAAATTAAGAGGTTTGAGGCATTGAATAAAAAATAATAAAAAAAGGGCAAAAGAACATAAAGTCATATATTGGCCAAAGTTTGGTTGATTTTACAGCTGAAAGTTTCACCCGTTTTGCCCTGTAAAATTGTCAAATGCAGTTCATGCATCAACTTATAATGCCGTATATCAGCATCTGCTTTTGCTACATAATCAATATGAGTTCAGGTTAAGCACATGATTGATCATATTAGTAGGTAGGAAAGAAATCATAACTCAATGCATGTCAAAATATCATCTACTCAAAGTGTTCCTTAAACGTCGTTCTGAATTTAGAAGATTCGTACAAAAATAACAAGAACTAGATATATTGATAGATATTGTGCATAAAATCGGAGAACCAGACGAGGTTGGACAGATGTTTCTAGCTGTTGCACATGTACTTCTGCGTGAGACTTTGACTGCTGACGAAGACGGGATCCACCGTGGCCACTTTAGCAGCGATGAACGAGTGAATGCAATGAAGGACAGCCGTCAGATTCGCAAACTCCAGCTCCTGTTGGAGAAGACACCGTTAACGGGATGTTTCTCGCTGATATCAATGCAATCAAATATCTATTAGGCCTCAAACTTAGTTCAGCTTTGACATCAGAGTGCAGCTTTCTCTTTCAAGTCAACAACTGTCACGGTTTATTAAAGACAAAAGCACATAAAAGTCTTTTAGTGTAACTGTACAAACGTCCACCTTCAGCTCGGCTTTTTCCTGTGAAATCTGCACTGATTTGATCAAGTCAACGTAAAAATAACTTTAATATTGTTAATACTGATATTTCAAGATCAACACTTTCTGGACTGAAGTTTGAAGTTTACTTAATTATCCATGCATAATATTTTAGTAAAATCATGTTCAAATGTGAGTCTCAAATATGATCAGGCTTTTGAGGAAGGTTCATCTCTCAATCATCATTGTATTGCATTGCATTATAACTACAGAGATTTTATCATAAAACTAAGCATTTAAATATCATCTTACTAAGACATATTGCCAGATATAGAGTGATGACTGATATTTATATGCATTTTATGTCAGTAGTCTGTTATACTCTTATAAAGATCTCAATTATTTATATTTCAATCATCAGAATTTAATCTCACTTTTTGTCCATATAAATATCAGCATCTGCACCAAATTTTAGATTTTTGCTCAGTTTGAGTCTCTGAATAAAATTGAGCTGGTTTTTTCCTCAGTATTATCACTGTATCATACTATATGAACTGATGAATACTAAATAATACCGATCATACTAAAACCTGATGAATCAAATATGATATTCAACAAAAAAACATATCTTTCAATAAACTGTTCCATTTAAAAATAATAATAATTATCAACCCTAATCCTTCCTATTATGAACAACTTCAAAACAAAAGACTTCAAAACAGTATATATAAACCCGATAAATATTATTAACATTATATTATAATACAGCATTAATGTTCGTTGCTGACATTTCGTGCTAATATTCACACGTAAACACATTCTGACCTTCATTTCGATCTGTTTATTCTCTGAATTCTGGAACAAAAGCTTCACTCGTGTCTTGCCGTCATCCGACGAACCCTTCAGCTGGGAGAATTTGTATTTCCAGATGGTTTTCTGTGGAAACGCAGATGAATAATATCAAGCAGAGACGCCGGACATGCAAAAGCTGTGCAGAATGAAACCACTGAGAATGATTCAGTGATAAACGTCACATCAAACCTCATTCACATCTGTGTTCATCTATAGTGCATCAATGTGCACGCAATTAATATGACATAACCGAACGAATATGCAGGATTTAGATAGATTTATAAACGTCAAATATACATACTGATCAAAAGTGACAGTAAAGACATTTATAATGTTACAAAATATTCTAATTCAAATACATGTTCTGTTCTTTTAGAACTTTCTATTCATCAAAGAATCCTGAAATAAATGTACGACGGTTTCCACACAAATATGAATCAGAACGGCTGTTTTCAACATTGAAAAAAAAAAATGCATGTTAAAAAATGCATTCAATTATTGCATGTAAAAAAAATAATACATGCAATAATAATCATAAATGTTTCTTGAGCATCAAATCATCATATTAGAATGATTTGTGAAGGATCATGTGACACTGAAGACTGGAGTAATGATGATTTAATCACAGGAATAAATTACATTTTACTATATATATATAGAGAGAGAGAGAACAGCTGTTTTAAATGGTATTTCACAGTATTACTGTTTTACTGTAATTTTACAGTTTTTTTTATTCGCTTTGGTACTATTTTCACAAGTAAGGTGTACATTTTCAAAACTCTTAGTACAAAAATCCAAACTGATCACACTTGTAACGCAGCTAGTCATTCTTTCAAAACCTGATCTCATGCTTTCATTACAGTTATACACTCTTCAGTCCACATTATCATTGTTTCAAACACAAGATTATTGTAATATGTAATGAGAACATTTGGTTTAATCACAGAAACACAACAGTATGATCTTCTTTCAATTTAGTACTTTTAACAATCAGTTCATTCAACAGCAAACAATGCAAGAGACATGTTTCAAATCACAGTTGTTGCTGAATTAATTACAGTAATACAGGCTATGCCACATTAGAAAATACATGTGCACAACCGAACTTATGTAACTGAATCCATAATGTTTGTAATAGTATCTATCCAGTGTGTTATCAAAAGGTGTGATGAAGCACAGCCATGAGGTTCTGTGCTAGAACAGAGTTTGCTGGCAAATGAATACAGTAAATGATTTGACTATTTGACTGAATATACTGTAGTGGACCTTTACAGATGAAGGTTGAGTTACAGTAATGTTTCCGCCATGTTTACAGTATCACATGGCATACATACTGTAATGTAAAATGCTGTATTTGATGCCGTCTGTCTCCCTTCTACTGATGCATCTCTGATCAATCTGATGTTTTACAGTCATTGACTGTTTCCTCTCCCTTATACTCTATTCTGCTTTACAGTATTTTCACAAATGGCCAATTTTCTTTCTCTCTCTCTCTCACACACACACACACACACACACACACACACACACACACACACACACACACACAGACACACACACACACACACACACACACACACACACGCGTGTGCACACACTTTGAACATCATGGTGGTTATTATCTATAAATCACTTATGTAAAAATAATTCATTACATTTGGTTATCCATATCGGAAATTGCAAACAAGTTCTATTGAAACTGTATATAGAATCAATATCTATAGAAATCTATAGGTGTACCAAATGATTCATTGATTAACCATTAAGATCAGTTGGATTAAATCATAGACAGATGTATTAAACTGAACAAGAAGAGATGCAAATCAAAGGTTTGATAGTGAGAGCTTTATGAAAGGCAGTGACTGTGAATGAAACATTTATGAAGATGAAACACTTATTTTGTGTTGTGAAAAGGATACTTTGTGATTTTGAGTATTGTACTTACACAATTGAAAACAATGAAATGTTTGAAAAAGGTGCACTTTTGATGATCTGTTGTGATATTAGCACTAAGAGTTTGGAAAATGTCCACCTAACTTGTGAAAATAGTCCCAAAGCGAATAAAAAAAACTGTAATCAAATAAATGCAGCCTTGGTGAGCATAAAAGAGACAAAAACATTTGGAAATAAAAAAACTTTTTGAACCTTTAGGTGACACCATCCAAGCCTTTTAAACACCAAAAATATCAGACTTTATTAAATTCATGAATTGAAAAAAGGACTGTTCGCACTGTCTGTATGAACTGCATTTTAAAAGCAACACTGGATGATGATTTATTCACGCTGAAGGACGAATGTGCATTCGTTTAGCTGATATTAGTCCACACATGAAGATTTCTCTTAAATAAAGTCCAGTCTTTCTGTTCTTTCTTCATTCTTGGCACAACAACAAAGCTGCAATAATGACTTTTGTGTGTGTGTGTGTGTGTGTGTGTGTGTGTGTGTGTGTGTGTGTGTGTGTGTGTGTGTGTGTTTGTTTTTGTGGTTTACAAGGACTTTTGACCTGAATACGCACCAGCACTATGGGGACATTTGGGTTTATGAGGACAGAGGCCATGTCCTCATAAATCCGACAGCGTAGATGTCATTTACTACGTCCCAGAAGCTCCCTCTCAAAGTTTGGCGCCATGTCCTTACATACCACAAAACCCTGAAATTTTACCATACACTGTGTATCCCCCGATTTCGAGAGTGCGCTCGCGGAGCCAGGTCCTGGTATTACACCCGCGTCATCAAAAATTTACATTTTTCACACAAGTGTATTCTTTGGGGCCTGTGATTGGTCAGATCGGTACCGGTAGGCGGGAAATCGCGAAAACAAGATGGCGCCAGTGGGCGGAGCTTCAATCAGCTTTAGTGATTGGTCAGATTGGTACCGGTAGGCGGGAGATCGCGAAAACAAGATGGCGCCAGTGGGCGGAGCTTCAATCAGCTTTAAAATGTGTAGCAACTTAATGCAAAATACTAATTATTTAAGTATTTTTGCCGGTAATTTATTAATTGTGCATTAAATATATGATAAATAAATAAATAAAATCCCGTTTATATTATGATAAGTACAACGTAATCAGAGGTGTAGTCATTCGTCGTCACGTCATTTCCTGTTTGGACTGGACAAACTCTGCACCTGAGAAGACATCTGTGGACCTGATGAAGGCAACTGTTATCCAAAAGGTAAGTTATAATGTTGTTTAATTGCTTCTCTAATAGCATGTGGGTCCGGTTGGCTTGTTTGTGCATGTTTTGTATGCTCTTCGCTGCTCGTTTTACAGTTAGAAAGCAGCTAGCGCGTGATGCTAACGGTGCTAGCGGACCTATAGTGATTCTGTTTACAGACTGACATGAGGGAATCAGCGATGCTTGTCATTTTAAACTCGTTTTCTATTGCACTATATTTGTCACTGCTACCTTTTCTGATCGCATAAAATAGTCTAGCCATCATAATAACGCGTTGTCATGACTACAGTATGTGAAGGGGAGGCTATTTCACCCAGTACAGTATCCTGATATGCTACTGTTAATATTACTACAGTTCTGCTTGCTTTAAACACATTAAGACACAAATATGTGCTCTTATTACTCCTGACTATAATAAAATATACTCTGAATATTATTAGAACTGTCAGTCTGATTCAGTCTTATTAATACTGTCACTATTATTGCCTGTAATTTATCAATTGTGAATGAAATCTATGAATGAATAGTTATTATCAATTAACATATTCCTTAAATATCAAATAATGAAGTATTAAAATAACTTGAATGCTGTTTACCATAATTGATCAATTTATTTAAAACAAGCTTGTTGAATAATATGTCAAATGAAATGCAATGGTCGTGATTAATGAGAGTCTTTTTCTATGCGCGCAGACACATGGGATGATGGCTGAAGTGAGTCAGTGAAGGAGAAGATCAAGATCTGGAAGAGGACATGCAGCTTACAGACAAAGATGAGCTCCAGGGCAGATTCAGCAATCATTATAAAGGTGAGTTCAGGGTTTCCATGCTTAAGCAGTGCCATGCGACCAGTGTTCCTCAGAAACAGATTATTTGCCACAGTTATCAGTCACTGAATTATGATTGTGTGTGTAAGAAGTGAGTCACGATCACTTACTGTACATCTAGCACAGGCGCAATGTCTCGTATCACTCTCATACATACACACACTTGAACTCAGTGCCGTCCAAATGTATCTAGTTACCAGTGTCCCAGTAAAACTAGTGTCCTCATAGACCAGTATTCTGTTAAACTTACACAACACACTCAGTCAAAGTCAAACATCAGGATCATGTTCTTATGATGTCCTCATAAAACTGTGTCCTCATAGACCAGGATTCTGTCAAACTTACACAACACACTGAGATTCTCCTGTCAAGTCAAACATCAGGAACATGTTCTTATGATGTCCTCATAAAACTGTGTCCTCATAGACCAGGATTCTGTTAAACTTACACAACACACTGAGATTCTCCTGTCAAGTCAAACATCAGGAACATGTTCTTATGATGTCCTCATAAAACTGTGTCCTCATAGACCAGGATTCTGTTAAACTTACACAACACACTGAGATTCTCCTGTCAAGTCAAACATCAAGAACATGCTCTTATGATGTCCTCATAAAACGGTGTCCTCATAAAACTGGTGTAAAGCTACACACAACCTGACACACTGTAATGAAAACACATGTAATGTGATGCATAAAAGCCGTGAACATTACCTTGTGGTAGCATTTAAATATTGAAATATTGATTTGAAAACTTTAACTATTTTGTTATCTTGTATATTATCTCAAATCAGTATTTCATGTGCAAATATTTATTGATAGGTAGCTGTGTATCAGGACCCTTATTATCCTGTCTATGATTATTTTGTATGAATTACTGACTGACTGTACATTATCCCTTATATATTCCATTTATTATGCTTTTTTTAAACTCTTAGGTGAAGTGTTTCTGTATGTAACGCTTAATTTCATATTCTCAGATGAGCCATAAGAGCCAGTTGTCATCAGGCAGTGATTGTGCTGCTCTGACTGTGGGTCTAGACAAGGTAAGTGAGAGTTGTGCTGGAAGAGAACGAGCAAACGAAGCAGAGACATCTGTGTTCACACATTTACACCACTGTTTCATGTCTAATGTTATGTTTTGCAGACTCTCAGTGAGGTTGAACCCTCCACTCTCGAAATGAAGAGTCCGTCCCCGTCCCAGTCAGAAGTCAGAGATGTACAGAAGGTATTGTTTTGTTTTTCGATAACTGATCATTCTTTATATTCGAAAGCCGATATCTGATATATTAGCCAATGAATCTAAATCCAAAATTTGATATACTTTGAAAGCCTGATTACAAAAACGAAACGCACATCATTTAAAGCCAATGTCCCAAACACTTCAACATAAATCAAACATATACAGTACAGTGGCCTAATGTAAGATTCCTTAACTTTTAAAATTAATTTTACATTCATATTTCCAACTTTCTTTATAAAAAAATGACAACACTTTACAAAAAGGTTTCATCTTGTTAGTATTAGTTAACATGTACTAACAATGAATGAACAATACTTCTACAGGATTTACTTAATGTTTATCTTACTTAACGTTAATCTCAACATTTTCCAAGACATTTTAGGATCCAGTGTTGAATCTGTTAATTTAATACACTGTGAACTAACATGAACTCGCATATTTTATTAACTCACATTAACAAAAGTTTTTCAATATGAAAAGCAATTTCACCAAATGACTTGAATAGCTCTATTTGGAAATAATTAATCATTCTAGAATGATTGGTGTGATTTTGTAGGGGTTTGCATCTGCATAGAAAATAATAAATTGCAAGCAGAGATAAAAAATAAATGAACAAAGATGTGAAATAAACAATGCCTCATATATTCCAGGTAAGTCTAACAGCATTTAGGTACAGAACTTGAGTAATCAACTGTAAAATAACACGGCAGAGTCTTTATATAGCCTGACTTCACAGAGGCCTATACTGCAATGTCACTACCACAGATGGGTATGAATGATAAAGCAATACATTGTGCAGCCCTACAAGTTAATGTTCATGGCTTTAATGCATCACATTACATGCATGTTCATTACAGTGTGTCAGGTGTGTGTGTGTCTTACACCTGTTTTATGAGGACACCGTTTTATGAGGACATCACAAGAGCAATGTCCTGATGTTTGACTTGACTGGAGAATCTCAGTGTGTTGTGTAAGTTTGACAGAATCCTGGTCTATGAGGACACTAGTTTTACCGGGACACACATATGGAATATTAGGATCGATACTGATAACCCATAATTCACAGCTCATTGTGGCTAATACCAATAGCGAAAACTATTTGTGCTTGTCAGATTAAATATAATCATTGAAGAAGTTGGTAAAAAATAGCAACCTCTGTTTGGCTTTCAATAAGTGATACTAAAATTAGTATTTATTTGTCTTTTTTATATATTTTTACTACTTTTTTTTCAGATGATACCTCTGAAGAATCAGATGAAACCTGAACAAGATACAGCAACTCTAAAGGTATCCAATAAGTTAATGTAATAACTCTGTTTCCTCAGAAACAGATTATTTGCCACAGTTATCAGTCACTGAATTATGATTGTGTGTGTAAGAAGTGAGTCACGATCACTTACTGTGCATCTAGCACAGGCGCAATGTCTCGTATCACTCTCATACATACACACACTTGAACTCAGTGCCGTCCAAATGTATCTAGTTACCAGTGTCCCAGTAAAACTAGTGTCCTCATAGACCAGTATTCTGTTAAACTTACACAACACACTCAGTCAAAGTCAAACATCAGGATCATGTTCTTATGATGTCCTCATAAAACTGTGTCCTCATAGACCAGGATTCTGTCAAACTTACACAACACACTCAGTCAAAGTCAAACATCAGGATCATGTTCTTATGATGTCCTCATAAAACTGTGTCCTCATAGACCAGGATTCTGTTAAACTTACACAACACACTGAGATTCTCCTGTCAAGTCAAACATCAGGAACATGTTCTTATGATGTCCTCATAAAACTGTGTCCTCATAGACCAGGATTCTGTTAAACTTACACAACACACTGAGATTCTCCTGTCAAGTCAAACATCAAGAACATGCTCTTATGATGTCCTCATAAAACGGTGTCCTCATAAAACTGGTGTAAAGCTACACACAACCTGACACACTGTAATGAAAACACATGTAATGTGATGCATAAAAGCCGTGAACATTACCTTGTGGTAGCATTTAAATATTGAAATATTGATTTGAAAACTTTAACTATTTTGTTATCTTGTATATTATCTCAAATCAGTATTTCATGTGCAAATATTTATTGATAGGTAGCTGTGTATCAGGACCCTTATTATCCTGTCAGTTTACTTTGTATTAATTACTGGCTGACTGTACATTATCCTTTATATATTCCATTTATTATGCTTTTTTTAAACTCTTAGGTGAAGTGTTTCTGTATGTAACGCTTAATTTCATATTCTCAGATGAGCCATAAGAGCCAGTTGTCATCAGGCAGAGACGGTTGTGCTGCTCTGACTGTGGGTCTAGACAAGGTAAGTGAGAGTTGTGCTGGAAGAGAACGAGCAAACGAAGCAGAGACATCTGTGTTCACACATTTACACCACTGTTTCATGTCTAATGTTATGTTTTGCAGACTCTCAGTGAGGTTGAACCCTCCACTCTCGAAATGAAGAGTCCGTCCCCGTCCCAGTCAGAAGTCAGAGATGTACAGAAGGTATTGTTTTGTTTTTTGTTTTTGGAAATCAAATTAGGGATACAGCGATATGAACATTTGGGCCGATTTTGATAACTGATCATTCTTTATATTCGAAAGCCGATATCTGATATATTAGCCGATGAATCTAAATCCAAAATTTGATATACTTTGAAAGCCTGATTACAAAAACGAAATGCACATCATTTAAAGTCGGCATGAAATCAAATTTGACAAATCTTCTTTTTATATGTAATATTGTAGTGTTTATTATAAATGATTTATCTGTGCACTTCATTATTTTTTCAAAATTCATGTACCCTTATAATCTTTAATCAAATACATTACCCTTCCCTCCCCCCTCGAAACGACCTCTCTTCTCTTTTGGTCACGTGCCATGGCGAAAGGGTGCGGCCAGAGCCCATGAGGGTGCGGCTATCGGTGTTTGTCTCGTTTCGCGGGAGGCTCATATAAATATGGTCTGATTCCTGCCTGAAAATTTAGCTGCTTGTCCTCGTTCTCGTCGCTGTCCTCAATAAAAAAATCCTTCATGTGAGGGTAACGGTGGGGGAGTCCGGTGGAGAGAAATCCTCCACAACTGAATGTTAACTGGCATTCAAATCTGCCTCCATTTTGTTTGCAACGCCCAACCTCCAACGATCCAATCAATTCCCGAAGGACAAAATTTTTCTAATTTCAGAAGCAGTTTCACTCGGATATAAATCACAACAAGGAAAAAATGACAATCTCAACTTCCGTTTCATGCCGACTTTAAAGCCAATGTCCCAAACACTTCAACATAAATCAAACATATACAGTACAGTGGCCTAGTTTGAACCAGTGTAAGGTTTCTTAGCTTCTAAAATTAATTTTACATTCATATTTCCAACTTTCTTTATAAAAAAATGGCAATACTTTATAAAAAGGTTTCATCTTGTTAGTATTAGTTAACATGAACTAACAATGAATGAACAATACTTCTACATGATTTACTTAATGTTTATCTTACTTAACGTTAATCTCAACATTTTCCAAGACATTTTAGGATCCAGTGTTGAATCTGTTAATTTAATACACTGTGAACTAACATGAACTCGCATATTTTATTAACTCACATTAACAAAAGTTTTTCTCTCTGTTAGTTCATGTTAGTTAATGCAATAACATATGTATTGTGAAGTTTTACCAAAACATCTATTGCCTTAATAATAATAATAATAATAATAATAATAATAAATCAAATGAAATTAAAATGCAAACAAGTTATTAGACAACATTAAACTTAAAATGAAATGGCCTAAAGAGCTGAAGGAACACCCCTAAACTGAGGCTTTGTTAGATGGTTTTAGCTCAACGGAACACAACCTATATATGATAAATTATATATGAAAATATGACACAATATTACAACTTAAACTTGCACAAAATCATGCACAGATTAATTTGAGCTATTATTAATAGTAATCAACTATTACATAGTGAAACTCCTGTTGTGGATGCGCTCCTCCCAGGACAACACTGTGAAACACCGCAACTAAACCCAAAGAATTCACAACGTTTTTAATGCAATAGTTTGCTCATTATAGTGTTATGTATATATGACAGTCCCAATCATAATTAATGTGTTGCTGACCACCGGTAGGCCTACAGTGAAGTGTTTACTGCAGCACTCATTAACTCAGCCAAATGCATCCTATATGAGATAAATCAGATATATAACAAAAATAAAAAATATTACAACTTACAATTCCACAAGCGAACTCTCCCTGTAACAATGCGCTGATTTCACAGATTTGTGATTCAAACATTTCAAAACCATCATGGTGAACAGCGCACATCTGAAGCTGAAGGAAGTAATCCATTATTTATTAGTGTTAATATAGCGGCCGAATTTTCTTATCGGATTGACAATGATATCATTAATAATGAGCATTTATTTTCATGCATCCCTGATTGGTTATGACCATATATTTATAGGGTTTTAACTTTATACTTGATTACAACTTATGTCACAGTGTTTTAAATCTTAAGTCACTATTCATCTTATTAATTTGATCAGTATTAATACTGAGTGGTTTGAAATGTCCCATTATACATGAATTAGTTTGGCGTCATCAGCCTTCTTTTGCTCAAGTATATCATTGATAATGTGAAATTGTTTTAATTTTATGTTTTATGACAGTGATCAGTCAGTGTTAATGGAGTCAAGTATCTGTGCTGCTTCATTTGGAGAATCTCTGAATCCTTTGTCTCTAATAGATGTTTATTTTTTCTCTCTTTACCTTGCTTTCAGGTGAGCCCTGAGAAGGAACAATCATCATTGGAGGATCAAGACTGTGTTGAGATGGTAATAAAAAGAGCATTGCATCATTTTAGGAAATGCTAGTCTAGTAAGAACTTTTTCACATCATCTTTGGGGCTGTTTTACACCTGGTCATTTCATTGTCAAAACAATTCCATTTACACTTGGCCACATAAATGTGTCTTCACAAAACGGACATAAATCCGATCTTCAATTCCCGCGCTATATCAGATTTAACGGTGTTCACGTCATCGAAAGCTACCGCTATGAGCAGCATTTTTTGTATCATCAGCTAATTTTAAGATCAATAGGAGAGAGAGTAGCATCAGCACTGGTAAAATCATTTATTCTCACTACTTTTAATGAAGATGACTGTGTGTTGAGCATCTGCGACTTACTTTAATTTATTTTTAGTTTGTATTTTGTGCATCAGCATGCTGAAGAGATCCTCAGCTACTCATCTGCAGTGATGCGTGTTGCAGAAGCGCTGTCATATCTCACTATAACGTGTCATATAGCCTAAAATACGCTCTCACCTGTTTATTATTTGGCATTTTTGGGAGGAGTAAAAAATCTGATAAGATAATCTATACCCATCAAGATGATCGGGACACAGCTAGGATTGTCAGAAGGGGCAAATTAATTACCTTTACTTTAGTGACCCACCACAGTCTAATCTGTCCCTCCACAGTTTGAACCAAAAGAACCGAAAATATTTTTACGCCTCATAATAACATAAATTGTCTTTGTTTTTTGCACAATTGCTTTGGCAAAGCATCTCTCAAACATACTAAAATCAAAAGCACAACATGGCTTAATGCCCTTATCAAATCGCAAAAGACGATAAGAAAGTAAGTCTGTAGTCTGTTGTGCTGCGTGTTTCTAACTGAAGAGCACACTTTGCTCGCTCGATCAGCTCATTATCCGGCTTTTTCCATGCCTCGTTTCACAGGGAATGAATGCAGTGAACTCCATCTCTGCATGTGCCATAAGTTTAACATGCATTTGGGAACGCAACCAGCACCAGTTACTCTCTATTTTCACATTCGCATTATATCCACATTTTTTGTGGTAATACAATTTTGCAATAAGATGCGTTTATAAACCTGTTTTCACTTAAACTGCAGGTTTCTGCCAGTATAACAGCTTAAGTGAAGAAATTAAGAAAGTATTATAACCTCTTATTGTAAAATAATATACTCATTATAAAATATTAATTTTTCATTGACAGTATTAGTATATCACTGTCTAGGCGATAATTCTAATAATAGTGATCTTAGTGAAGTATTATAGTTGTTATCAATATGATTATTATTATTAAACAATTTGTCATGTTTCATAAATGACTTCTGAATACAGGTTAAACTGAAGATGTTCTTGTTTTAAATGTCTCTTTTTCTTTAAGATGAGATCAGTATGACGGACTCTGATGCCAGTGATCCTGATGAAAGCGGTTCTGAAGGTGATGTTCCTGCTGGAGCTGCAGGCGTCTCCAGTAATGTTGGTATGTGTCAACTAATGCTGGGTACACACCAAAAGATTTTTTACATCTTATAAGATTTTCAAAATGTGATAGACCACAAACATGAGGACAAAAAATCCTAGATTTAACCGTTTTGCTCCTATAGTGTGTGGTGTGCCATGATGTGAAAAGATCGTGAGGGTTGGGTATCGTTTAAATTTGAACGATTCCGATTCTGCTTATCGAATCCGGTTAACGATTCTTGGTTTCGATTTATTGGAGAGAAAAAAGAGAGCAAATACATTTTTCTACCTTTTATTCTTGTTACATTTAGGCTATTACCAGTAAAACTGTGACAATGCATCTTAATTTACAATATACTGTATATATATATAACACTTTAAGGAATTATAGACTCGACTCGTATTAATTGTCTGATGTATTTATTCATGATCTCTATTTTAAACAAAACTGGTTCTCATTTTATCCAGAATTATGCGGCTCTAGTTTTGTACCTGAGTGTGAGAGAATGCTATTGCTGCTGCTAGTAGCTTTATCTGGTGTGTGGAAACCTGTGGTACTGCTGTTGAGAGATCGCACCGAATCAAATGCGCTGCATTCCTTCAAATTGACACCGTGTTGCAGCAAATGTTTCATCATATTGGAGGTGCTTCCTTCCTTGCATGAAATGTCTTTCTTGCATGTGATACAATTCGCTGTATTTTCATCTTTTTTTGAAAAGCTTAACCAAACTTTTGAACGTCTGCTGCGCTCCGCCATCGTAAATATAACGTACAGCGCATGTGCGGCAGGCAGGTCCTGGCAGATCAATACAACTGTAAACAAATGCTCACTGCCATTCACCTCACGCATGTGAGCATCACCAAAGTAAGGAATCGATAAGCGGAATCGAAGTGTGCGCGTCTTATTGAATCCCCGGATTTTGCCATTTTGGAACCGGTTCTAGATACCCAACCTTAAAGACCATGCAACCAGAGTCTCGACTGTTAACACTCTAGAGACCTCAGAATAAGCATGGCGGACGATATGCAGGAAGCAATTGCGATGATAGTGTTTGGAAAAGTTTTACACAACACGTTGTGTAAACATTTGTGCCACAAATCAACAAGCTGATCCTCCATCTCTGCTGTCCACATCAATTTCACTTTGTGCTGCGCCATGACTGCGTTTCTTATGCTTCCGTCTTCCTTCATCTCGCTTTCTGATTGGATATTGTTTCCTTTCACGTGATAATCTCCAGAGCATGCGCGCGTTTGTCCTCGGGCTTCCCCCCACATTTCAGGATTTCTGATCGTAAATATTCAACATGTTGAATATTTGCGATTCGCGATCAGGGCGGCTCCGACGTTCTTCCGATCAGGTTCGGACACTCTTAACACACCTCACACCAAGGGAAAATCTGATAAGATAATCTATACCCATCAAGATGATCGGGACACAGCTAGGATTGTCAGAAGGGGCAAATCGGCCCAAAATCAGCCTGATTATCTTTTGGTGTGTACCCAGCATAACAAGTTTGTGTTTATGAACATGTTTATTATTATTTTAAACCAATATATATTGTAGTGCAATTTTACGTTAGTATTTTCACCAAAGAAAAATGGTTTTAAGCCAGTTATATACACAGAACTTTGAGTTAGATCTATAATTTTGTTCAAAGACTTTTTCTATGTACCCAAAAGGCCTATTTCTCTCAAATATTGTTCACAAATCTGTCTAAATCTGTGTTAGTGAGCACTTCTCCTTTGCCGAGTTAATCCATCCACCTCACAGGTGTGACATATCAAGATGCTGATTAGACAGCATGATTATTGCACAGGTGTGCCTTAGGCTGGCCACAATAAAAGGCCACTCTAAAATGTGCAGTTTTATCACACGGCACAATGCCACAGATGTCGCAAGTTTTGAGGGAGCGTGCAATAGGCATGCTGACAGCAGGAATGTCCAGCTGCTGTTGCCCGTGAATTGAATGTTCATTTCTCTACCATAGCCGTCTCCAAAGGCTTTTCAGAGAATTTGGCAGTACATCCAACTGCAGACCACGTGTAACCACACCAGCCCAGGACTTCCACATCCAGCATCTTCACTTCCAACACCGTCTGAGGCCAGCCACCCGGACAGCTGCTGCAACAATCGGTTTGCATAACCAAAGAATTTCTGCACAAACTGTCAAAAACCGTCTCAGGGAAGCTCATCTGCATGCTCATCGTCCTCATCGGGGTCTCGACCTGCAGTTGGTCGTTGTAAACGACCTGCGTGGGCAAATGCTCACATTCGATGGCGTCTGGCACTTTGGAGAGATGTTCTCTTCACGGATGAATCCCAGTTTTCACTGTACAGGGCAGATGGCAGACAGCGTGTATGGCGTCGTGTGGGTGAGCGGTTTACTGATGTCAACGTTGGGGATCGAGTGGCCCATGGTGGGGTTATGGTATGTGCAGGCGTATGTTATGGACAACGAACGCAGGTGCATTTTATTGATGGCACTTTGAATGCACAGAGATACCGTGATGAGATCCTAAGGCCCATTGTTGTGCCATTCATCCACGACCATCACCTCATGTTGCAGCATGATAATGCACAGCCCCATTCTGCAAAGATCTGTACACAATTCCTGGAAGCTGAAAACATCCCAGTTCTTGCATGGCCAGCATACTCACCGGACATGTCACCCATTGAGCATGTTTGGGATGCTCTGAATCGGCGTATACGACAGCGTGTTCCAGGTCCTGCCAATATCCAGCAACTTCACACAGCCATTGAAGAGGAGTGGACCAACATTCTACAGGCCACAATCAACAACCTGATCAACTCTATGCGAAGGAGATGTGTTGCACTGCGTGAGGCAAATGATGGTCACACCAGATAATGACTTGTTTCCAGACCCCCGACACCCCACACCCCCCGACACCACACAAAACTGCACATTTTAGAGTGGCCTTTTATTGTGGCCAGCCTAAGGCACAGCTGTGCAATAATCATGCTGTCTAATCAGTATCTTGATATGCCACACCTGTGAGGTGGATGGATTATCTCGGCAAAGGAGAAGTGCTCACTAACACCGATTTAGACAGATTTGTGAACAATATTTGAGAGAAATAGGTCTTTTGTGTACATAGAAAAAGTCTTAGAACTTTTAGTTCAGCTCATGAAAAATGGGAGCAAAAACAAAAGCGTTTAGAATTTTGTTCATAGTGTATGTACATATATATCATACTATAGTGTGCCAGAAGATAATATCAGATTACATTTCTAAACATTCCTTTTGCCATTAATTGTAAAAATCAGTTATCAATAATCAGATATTATTATAAATAACAATTTTTCTAGAACAAAATTAATGGAATCAGTACCAAACCAATACGTTTATCATGTTCAATGTTGGTCAAAAACTTTGAAAAGGAGATGTTTAACACAACATTCCATCTCCAGAATAATGTTTTGAATGTCATTTGAAATGTAATTTTTAGATATCAGATGTATAACCAGTTTTAAGTTCTAGATGCAGGTTTGAGTTACATCTGAGTTTCTGATCTGTCTATAACTGATTTCCTACAGGTGTTCAGAAGATGCCCATCGAGAAACCACTGAAGTTTCTCAAGGTACCTGAGGTTTAAATCAGAATATGACTACCATTGTAAGTACATGAGCTCTCATATAGTTAGTTTACTAAAGCATGTATTCTTCTGTACAGAGAATGAACGTGAGGCAGGAATTGAAAACCTTGTGGAAAGGACAAAAAGTGTGCTGGTAAAATGCTGAAGTTACAACTGTAATTGAACATTTTAAGGCACATACACTCACCTAAAGGATTATTAGGAACACCATACTAATACTGTGTTTGACCCCCTTTCGCCTTCAGAACTGCCTTATTTCTACGTGGCATTGATTCAACAAGGTGCTGAAAGCATTCTTTAGAAATGTTGGCCCATATTGATAGGATAGCATCTTGCAGTTGATGGAGATTTGTGGGATGCACATCCAGGGCACGAAGCTCCCGTTCCACCACATCCCAAAGATGCTCTATTGGGTTGAGATCTGGTGACTGTGGGGGCCATTTTAGTACAGTGAACTCATTGTCATGTTCAAGAAACCAGACAATGTGGTTATTGTGGTTATTTCAGTCAAAGTTGCTCTTCTATCAGCTTGAATCAGTCGGCCCATTCTCCTCTGACCTCTAGCATCAACAAGGCATTTTCGCCCACAGGACTGCCGCATACTGGATGTTTTTCCCTTTTCACACCATTCTTTGTAAACCCTAGAAATGGTTGTGCGTGAAAATCCCAGTAACTGAGCAGATTGTGAAATACTCAGACCGGCCCGTCTGGCACCAACAACCATGCCACGCTCAAAATTGCTTAAATCACCTTTCTTTCCCATTCTGACATTCAGTTTGGAGTTCAGGAGATTGTCTTGACCAGGACCACACCCCTAAATGCATTGAAGCAACTGCCATGTGATTGGTTGATTAGATAATTGCATTAATGAGAAATTGAACAGGTGTTCCTAATAATCCTTTAGGTGAGTGTATAACCGAAGGAAAACTGGCCACACTGACTGAATGCCAGCAGTGTAAGACCGCTGAGGATCCTTTCCGTGGGTTTTCAAGTTCGGCCTCACTCTCATTCTCTGTACAGAAGAATACATGCTTTAGTATTCTCTAAACACATGAGAGCTTTTATACTTACAATGATAGTTGTATTCTAATGACACTATACTCTTCTAGAGCTGATGAACAGCCCAAACTAACTTTGTTGAATACTTTTCCTGTTATCTCTGTAATTCTGCTTTGAAACTTGACAATTCTGTTTACATTTTCTGGAAATAACAGAATTGTCTTTTTAGGTAAACCGTCCCTTGTAAGTCGGTTTCTCTACATGTTGCAGCATTTATTGCATGTTGAGTGAGTTCATTTTATACATTTCAAAGCCTGTTTAATGACATCTTTAAATTGTGCCTGTTTCCAAGGGCTGTTTTGTCAATCTTTTCGAAGTTTTGAATGGTTCATCTGCTTGTCATTTTAATATGTCAAAACAGTAATGATACTGTATGCTTTCTGAAAGATCACACAGTTGTGCAAGTTTTATTGACCATGTTTTTAAGTTTGTGGATGTCACTTTCCCCTTAAAATGGCATGTCATGATTGTATTACATCGTAAAACTGTAAAAACTCAATGTTTATGATGATATTATTGAAGTCATAATTAAAGCACTTCTAAAACACCCCTGTCCCTGTAATGTTGCAAGTTGTTTTGTGTATTGTATTTGAGATCCGGTACTCTTAAATCACCTTAGTCTTGGTAATACACCGTGTTGTCAGGTTTGTGTGTGTGTGTGGGCATGTACCATTAAACACACTCGTCCTTATAATGTTGGATTATGCAGTTGTGTATTGTGTTTCAGATCCAGTCCTCGTAAATCACCTTAGTCTTGGTAATACACTGTGTTGTCAGGTTTGTGTGTGTGTGTGTGGTCATGTACCAGTAAAACACATTGGTCCCTGTAATCCACTGAAATGACATATTTAGTGTATTGTAAAAAGAGTGTCCTCATAATCAAGTCGGGCCCCAAAAATCACAATTATGTCATAGGCGGGAACATTTTAGGATGGGCGGGAATGTCCTTGTGTACCACCAAAATATCATATGGTCATATTTTCTGTTTTGTTGTGTGTATAGAACATTTGAAGTCAGATTTGTGATCTGCAGATTAAAACAAAATTTTTGATATTTGTATCATCACTGTAGGGCAATGGGAAAGGGGTGTCCCCATATACCACCACCAAACTTGTTTGGGCATCAGTGTCCTTCTATACCACAAAAACAAGTATGTGTGTGTGTGTGTGTGTGTGTGTGTGTGTGTGTGTGTGTACGTCTGAGTGAGTGTGAGTGTGTGTGCGTGTGTGTGTGTGCGTGTGTGTGTGTGTGTATGTGTGTGTGTGTGTGTGTGTGTGCGTGAGTGTGAGTGTGTGCGTGTGCGTGTGCGTGTGCGTGTGCGTGTGTGTGTGTGTGTGTGTGTGTGTGTGTGTGTGTGTGTGTGTGTGTGTGAGACACCAAAACCATCTGCTGTTCTGATACTGCTAATTAAACATTCAGAAAAACCTTCATGTTAACACAACATGCAAACCAATGGGGAAAAAAAAATCTGAATAATGCGCAGTGAAGATCTGTGTTATAAAGAAAGCTCTTATATGGACTCAGGATTGAATGGAACAAATAATAACTGAATATAATAAACTCTAATGTTTCAAAAGAAGCAAAGTTTGATGCCTGACACAAGGCCTGGAGTTGAACACTGAGAACACTTTCATTAGCGGGACTGGTTTGGGTTAAACACACACACACACACACACACACACACGTCATCAGGCGCTGTGAAGACGAGCACGTTTAACACACTTCTGACTGCTGTGCAAATCACACACTGCTAGTCCAACCCAGAACAATACATGCCAGATTTAGACGGCACAATTTAATTGGCCTGTCAGCCTTGAAATCAGCCCGTGTTCCTCTCTATTCACACAGCGGTTCTGAGTCAATCACAACTCATTAACCACAACCTTCTGGACTCTTCATTACAAAAATCAACAGCATTGAGTCATAATTTAGGAAACTAGTTCTATATACGGGGATTACATGAGGATGTCAATGTATGTTTTTTTTTAGTTTTTTTTTACCATATTATGAAATATGGATCTGATCAAAACCAGTGTTATATTACTTATGACGCGGTTATGACGCAATCGTTAGCCTATTTTTACAAAAACGGCTTCTATAACGTAAGATACAAGGTAATGGAGCATTTTATACATTGTCGTGTTTCTTTAGAAATAAATAATGGATAAATGGAGTCTTTAAACGCCTCAGATGTAAAGTTATTCGCTGTCAAAGTGACGCCAAAATGAATGGGAGTCAATGGAATGCTAACAGCAGGTGATGGTCCGCTAGCCAATGGATGCACCCATAGACGGTACGCTTTCCGGATGCTGGATTATCCCCTTAAAGAGATGGTGTGGAGTAAAATCAACCTAGGGTCCTTTGCACCATGACCTCGAGCTAAACACTCCCCAGAAGCCTTTTTTCCCTTGGTTGAACATTATTAAAGTTAGAGCTTATTTAGAGATATCAGCCGGATGGTTTAGTGCAGGCGCTAATGGATCCAAGGCTGTATCTGGTAAATTACCCCACTAATAATGCCCAGAATGGTACCAAACTTCTACAGTAGTACAAATAGGTTCTGTACTCATAAAACGAGGCATTGGAAAGTTTGTAAGTACATCAGGAGTTTATTTAAATAACACTTGGACGTCGACGTCACTTCAGTGGTTTGGGAAAAGCACGTAAAAGTCCTGGCAGAAAGCGATGCATAAGGATGTAGTGTAATGACGAATTATAATTTTTTCCGAAGTGTTGACTAATAATTGTTGCAAACTGGTTCTACCAACAAAATATTAGTGCATTCCTGGACCTGGGCGTCGTTACACTACATCCTTACACTAGGTTGATTTTACTCCGAACCGTCCCTTTAATTAGAATCATTGAGATGCTATTTTTTTTATTAATATTTTTAATCAGTTTTTAACCTTTATATATTTTTTAAAATACGTTTATATAGTTTATTTTAGTACATTAAATCGAACTGAATTACAATGAGAAATGTCTAAACTAGTTTAGTTTTAAATAAAAATAAAATAAAATATAAACAATATAAATATTTTTTTTATTTCCATTAATAAAAGTTTAAATAAAGTTTTTAATATTTTTTAGTTTTAGTTTCAATTTGAGTTAACTATAATAACACAATCAAAAACAGGATGAATGTTTTGAGAGTGACACAGACGTCCCAGAATTCATCAGATCCATTGAGATGGTGGTAAAATAAATAAATAAATAAAAATAAAAATAAATGAATACATAATGATAAAGATATAATTAAACAAAAAATAATAATAATAAATAAATAAAAAATAATAATTTAAAAATATTTAAAATGGGAAGATTCCTTATTAAGTGGCAGGGATGACCCGAGTGTGTTTTGCTAATAAGAGTAAAGCAGCTTATAGGAAGGAGCAGAACAGTAATAACCTGAAACACTGAGCGCAAGATAAAAGCAGTTTATTCTGAGTTCACTCCTGTCAGGATCATAGGATTCAGCTCAGAAACACAATAAGCAGCGAACACAACAAGCTTTGATTTCCTCACCTTTGAGATGTTCTCGGAGCAGGAGAAGCCCGACTCGAAGTCGACTGTGAAGCTCAGGATCTTCCCTTGACTGCTGCACATGTAGCTCTTCCACTGCAGAGGAACAAGAGGAATACTTACACACAAGCTCAAACACTGTAAAACAACACACACAACATTCATATTTAAATCGCTTCTCTAAAAAACATTCTCCACGGTCCTGATCTCACATGCTTTATATATTCCCGGGAATAGCACAGGTACGGCTCAGTTGCCATGGAAACGGCTGCCCAACACTGCGCTTTTAATACAAAGAAGAAACTAAGATAGAAGAACTTGTCTAATAATCAATTTTCTAAAGGGAAAAAGTCAATACCCAGCCCAGTAATTCTGCAGTGCTGTGCTATGGTGAGAGTAAGAGGATTTACGCGTGCACCTGAACTCGACCGAGTCCGAATCTGTCGGTTAATGGACTGACCGAGAGGAACGAAGATCTGAAGGGCTCGTGTAAATGTGTCGGAGAACCGGAGAGTCTCAGGGATTTGTTTACTATAATTAGATTCCTGGAAGTTTGTGTTTCTAGTCAATGTGATTATAGAGACGCATCGCATCAGTATTCCCAACACAATGACCCTCAAAATCACATTATAGAGGTCCGAGCTGAAGCACAGCGCCTGAAGATCATTGGGTCGAACATTTCAGAAGCTGGAAAGAATTCAACGGCTTTAAACACGGATCATATAAAAAATTAAAAAAAAAAAGAATAATAATAATAAAAATATATATATATATATATATATATATATAATGAAAAATAAATCAAATAAACTTTATATCAATTATTCAAAATTTTATATTAATACAATACTTAAATATTTAAATGAATAAAAATATTGTAATTAAAAAATATATATATAATGAAAATATTTACATTATTAAAAAATATAGCATAAAATTATAATAAAAAATCCCCAGAATTCAGAAGGCACTTTGGAAAAAGCATAGATTTATAAGCATAGATGTAAATGTAAAATGAATGATCACTCAATTGAGTAAATGTTAATGTTATGTTAAATGTTAAAACTCAAAACACATCACAAATACTAAATAAAACTATAAAGTGGATCAAAGAATATTTCAGACATAATTTATATTAATAAAATATTTAAACTATTAAAAATGTAAGCAAAAATAAAATAAAAATTCCCTAGAATTCAGAAGTCACTTTGGAAAAAGCGTCTATCAAATACATACATGTAAATGTAAAAAGAATGATCACTCAATTGAGTAAATGTTTACATTAAAACTCAAAACACATCACAAATACTAAACAAAACTATAAAGTGGATCAAAGAATATTTCAGACATAATTTTCATTCCAAATGAAATTACATCAAGCAGTTTGTAAGTACAATACTTCACATAACTGATTATGATTACAGAACACATCTGTCCTAAAACTGATTGATAAGCATAATTAAATGAACAAAAACCGATTAATATATGATCCACAAATCAAAGTCCCAAATTAAAATGCAAAGCCGAGTAAAAACCCCAGCCGAGTGTCAGAACCGCAGCCGTCTGTTCCGCCTCATCTGCATTTTCAAATCAAACCCTCAAAAAAAGAAACATTTGTAGCTAAATATGCATGAAATGTAACAGTAATATTCGCAGTATTACAGTGAGTGGCTCTTGAAATCAATTAGGCAGGAGGAGGAGAGCGAGTCTTCCTGGACGCCCGGCAGTGACATTTTGATACTCTAACATCATCAAGCAATCTGTCGAGCCAGAGAAGAAGCCATTAAAGTTCGTCAACACAGCTCTGACTAATATGGAAGGAGTATGGGAATTATCGTGCCGAGATTTCTCTCGGGTCCTTATTATTTTTTGTGCATTAAACTCTACCCTACAGCTCACAAAATGATGAGATCTAATTGAGCCCAACACACCGACCTCTGAATATGAACCTGATAACCACAAGATGCACTTCTTAAAGGGGTGGTTGATTATGATTTGACTTTTCTAACTTTAGTTAGTGTGTAATGTTGCTGTTTGAGCAGAAACAACATCTGCAAAGTTACAACGCTCAAAGTTCAAAGCAAAGGGAGATATTTGCTTTTAAAGAAATCACTTTTTAAGGACTACAACAAACGGCTGGTAGAGACTACATGAGCTTCTTCACGGGTTAGTGACATCACAAACCCTAGAATTTACATAAACCCCGCCCCCTGAACACGATTTATAGATTATCATGACAGAATATGCTAATCAATGACTAGAAGATAACTACACATAATCTACATAAATTCATCAACTAACCATTCAGAAATGTCCTGTTGCTCTACATGCTGTCACTTCTTCTTGAGTCTCTCCATCATTGTCTGACTCCGGTTTGAACATAAAAGGCTAAAAGTTTTTGAAATTTTCAGTGTGTGTGTGTGTGAGGTAAAAGGACACAAGCTGTTGAAGCTCCGCCCCCTGTGCCGGGAGCAGCAGCTCATTTGCATTTAAAGGAACAGACACAAAACTGTGCGTTTTTGCTCACCCTCAAAAGTGAAAATTTTAACATGCTATATAAAAATATCTGTTGGGTATTTTGAGCTAAAACTTCACACACACACTCGGGGACATCAGAGACTTATTTTACATCTTGTGAAAAGCACATTATACCACTCCTTTAAACTTTCCAAACTGAAAGGCGTCCAAACTCCCTGTTACCTTTGGCCTCAAACTCTTGATTCATCACGAGACACACATCTGCTGGAACTGAGAGGCCGTTTACTCACGGCACAGATGTGCGGTCGCGTTTTAAGAGGCGTATGAAATTCAGCTGCCAGAGAAAGCAAACGCTAGTGAAGCGGATTAACAGTGCTTACTGTCGCCTCACGTAAGCGTCTGCTGTCACATGTAAAGCACAGAATACACGCCGCTAATTGGAGAGCTTCTCTAGAGGGATCTGAAAAACACATAGTGAGGTTTGTCGAGGATTTCCTTGTCAAGTTGAGCGAAGAGACACAACAGCACAATACAAATGCAGCAAACTTCTCCTGCCAGACACACATGTGCGGTTGTGTTGGTTGATCTAATGCACTGCAACAGATGCATCTCCAAAAACATCTGGACAGACATTAAAAAAACACATAAATATTTGGGTGATTCATGTTTAAGTTAAGCTGCATCTCATGGAAATCTAAGCATACTCTATGAAGATATGTAAACCCAAACACTTCTATCCATGCAAGCTCAAGTCAATGCATCGCTGCTTTTTAAAATGCACACAACAAAATTGCTGTAAGTTGTACGTCATCATATATTAGCATAAATTGTCTTCTACAATCAGTTTTCTATTTCAGGTGAACTACTGACATGCAGTTTGATGATAATCTTGCAGAGCAACGTAATTAAAGGGTCTAGGGGCCTTATCTTGCACCCAGCGCAATTGACTTTGTGCACAGACGCATGTATCATTCCTATTTTGCACAGCGGACTTTTCCCTCCACAGACGCACAACGGTAAATTAGGGAATGAACTTGCGCTCCCGGGGGCGGTTCAGCAAAAAGAGGAGGTGTGTTCCGGCGCAAACGTTCCCTGGTGCTATTTTGCAGTTCCAGAAAACAATTCCGCCACTGACCAGGAGAAACCTAGTCTAAAGTCAGTGGCGCGTTCAGATGCTATTTTAAGGGTGCATGCTTGGCCATAATGTAGCGTGTGCACAACGCTCATACACTTTGCTTCTCTCATCTACACAGACGCAGCAGTTCTCATTTTTGCAAACCATACATAAATATGAGTAATGTAGCTACTTCAGAACAACCCATTTTAGATTTGCGTCGGGCGCAAGAGTCATTTATCCCGAGGAGATCCCGAGATCCGCCCACAAAGTTTCTTGCGTTTCGCGTTTGATACTTGCGTTTCAGATCGTTAAAATAGGGCCCTGAACGTGATTCAAAGCCCCGATAAACTCACGGCGAAATTCTTTTTCGTTCTTTGTTTAGAAGTAAGAAGAAGTTTGAAATAAATTTGCAGTGATTTAACGAACATCCAGACGCCGTCCACACTGCTGAGAGCGACGGTTAGATGAATATGTAAATATGTGCAGCTATTTCGCCATTATCCTGAACATTGTATAATATGTACATTTAATGGGTCCTAAAACATCACATCCTTTTGATTTCTTCACATAAAAATAAGTCTATAGACTTACATAGGAATCTGGGGAAGGTCTAATTTTTTACGTTTTTTTACAAGCTGATCACACATTGGCAATAAAAAAGGGATTAATACATGAAATATCTTACATATAGCCCCTTTAAAGTCAACATGTATACAGTATATGTAGCTACCCGAATAACAACCAGAGTTATTTTAATTAGTATCATGACATACTATTATAGTTTTTATTAATTTTACATTTTCTGTTTTCATTTTACTGTACAACAGGATTGCATGCTTGCAATGCATTGGCCATTTGCGCATGTGTAACTGCATTAAATATGTTTCTGGTCTAAAACAATGAGGAGCCACTGAACACCAGAACAACACTATTCTTCACACGGAACCTTTCTTAAAACTACTCAGAAAAGCCACTTCTGCTTGTAAATGAAAACATGTTAAGCCTTTGTTGTGTTTGATGATCTTAATGAATTGCAACAGATGCATGTCTACAACATCTGGACAAACAAAGGCCCGTTGGTTTTTAAGCGCTTCTGTTTTTGGTTACACTGCATCATGAAAATGCAAACATTCTATAAGTGCATTCATGCAGTTCATGCATTGTTGTGTTTTGGACAAATGCAACAATGCATGCATTACAGACTGTACTTAACAACACAATGCGCATTCTCCGTCACACATAGTGGAATCCCGAAGGACAGCGTCTCATATCAGCAGATATTTGTTCATTCATGATGTGAAAAAGTGCTTGACACACTAGAGGTCCAGCATTCAGCCCATCTCATCCCAGAAAAGCACGTCCGGATAATCTGCAATCATGCTCACAAATGCATAATGAACTTGCTTTCTCAAGTGGCTTTGAAGGCTGATGTGCACCAAAGCTCATGGAGCGTTAATGCATCTCTTTAAAACACCCATCCATCTCTCAGGGCCGGGAATCACATCATCCTAAATGAGGACTGGACAATCAAGGCCTAACTGATGAAGGGCAATGACATGAGCAGAGTGATGAACACAAACCGCTGGGTCTGCAACTACTATTCATGAATGATTAAAGTCACTTTCACCTTACAGTAATTAGTCGTGTTTGTTTAGAAAAGAAACACTAGTGTCAGCGATATACTCAACATATACTGCACAAACTTTCTCTTTAGGTACACTGAAAAATGCGGGGCTGTGTCAACCCAAATTTGGGTCAAATATGAATAAACCCAACCATTGGGTTACATTTTGTCCATTCGATTGGGTTTGTTCATATTTAACCCAAATTTGGGTTAATAACCGGTTTCTCTTTATTTTGATGGTCCCTTTAACACATTCTTTTGACTATAAGTAATGTTGCACCTTCATAACTCTCATTAGAGTGTAGTAGAATGGTTAGGGTTAGAATAAGTTGACGTAGTTGCAAAGTTTCTTATAGTCAGTAGAATGTCTGTTGGAGGACCATCATAAATAAAGAGTTTGCAGATATTAAGCTGTCAGTCTATTAATACTCTAATGAGAGTTAGTTGACATGTAGTTGCAAAGTTACTTATAGTCAACAGAATGTTCAAAATGCACCATCAAATAACCAAATAACTCAGCATTTTATAGTGTAATATAAAACCATTTTTTGGAGCAATTCTCAGTATTAACTATGCTAGAGTATTGGCTTTTTATTAGTACTTATAAAGCACATATTAATGCCTTATTTTGCATTACCATATTCAACATTCGTTAATCCTAAACTTAACTACAACAACAACAACTACCTTACTAAGTATTAATACGCAGCAAATTAGAAGTTTGAGGCAAAAGTCGTAGTTAATAATGAAAACTGAATAACTTTTGTATGAAAACTATGAAAATCTGGAATCTGAGACTGCAAAAAAATCAAAACATTGAAAAAATCTCCTTTAAAGTTGTTCATTTATGTTCACGATTGTGCTGCATTCACTCACAAAAAAAAAAAATGTTTTACATATTTACGGTAGTAAACTTACAAAATATCTTCATGGAACATGATCTTTACTAAATATCCTAATAATTTTTGGCATAAAAGAAAAATCGATATGATTGACCCATACAATGCATTGTTGGCTTTTGCCACAAATATACCCGTGCGACTTGTGACTGGTTTTGTGATTTGGTTCTGTATATATTATGTATATTTATGCACATATTAGTGCTGTGAATTGATTATCATCCTGGCTACAACAGTTTTGACGGTGTGAATTACGAGAAAGTCGGAAAATCTCTTTTAATATGCTCTGAAAGCATAACCATATCCCAAATGGATATTTTCAGAGGATTCGGTTAAAATGTTGCCTTAGGAGCAACTGTCCATTCATTTAAACAAGATTGCAACTTCCTGATCTCCCGCTGACTTCCCCACATGAATGCACCATATAAAATGATTATAAAATCTTTCTCGCTGCTTCATAAAACTGTCATGCTGTTGTGCAACAGTGCGTCCTGCACTCTCTGGAAGAGCTCTGGGGCTTTGAGCTGGACCAGATAGTTCTGGATGAGCTTCAGGGCTTTGAGCTGGACCAGAGCGTTCTGGATGAGCTTCAGGGCTTTGAGATGGACCAGATAGTTCTGGATGAGCTTCGGGGCTTTGAGCTGGACCAGAGCGTTCTGGATGAGCTTCAGGGCTTTGAGATGGACCAGAGCGTTCTGGAAGAGCTTCGGGGCTTTGAGCTGGACCAGAGAGTTCTGGATGAGCTTCGGGGCTATGAGCTGGACCAGAGAGTTCTGGATGAGCTTTGGGGCTTTGAGTTGGACCAGAGCGTTCTGGATGAGCTTCGGGGCTTTGAGCTGGACCAGAGCGTTCTGGATGAGCTTCGGGGCTTTGAGTTGGACCAGAGCGTTCTGGATGAGCTTCGGGGCTTTGAGCTGGACCAGAGCGTTCTGGATGAGCTTCGGGGCTTTGAGTTGGACCAGAGTGTTCTGGATGAGCTTCGGGGCTTTGAGCTGGACCAGAGCGTTCTGGATGAGCTTCAGGGGGTTTGAGCTGGACCAGAGCGTTCTGGAAGAGCTTCGGGGCTTTGAGCTGGACCAGAGAGTTCTGGATGAGCTTCGGGGCTTTGAGTTGGACCAGAGCGTTCTGGATGAGCTTCGGGGCTTTGAGCTGGACCAGAGCGTTCTGGATGAGCTTCGGGACTTTGAGCTGGACCAGAGCGTTCTGGATGAGCTTCAGGGGGGTTGAGCTGGACCAGAGCGTTCTGGAAAAGCTTCGGGGCTTTGAGCTAGACCAGAGCGTTCTGGATGAGCTTCGGGGCTTTGAGCTGGACCAGAGCGTTCTGGATGAGCTTCAGGGGGTTTGAGCTGGACCAGAGCGTTCTGGATGAGCTTCAGGGGGTTTGAGCTGGACCAGAGCGTTCTGGAAGAGCTTCGGGGCTTTGAGCTGGACCAGAGAGTTCTGGATGAGCTTCAGGGGCTTTGAGCTGGACCAGAGAGTTCTGGATGAGCTTCAGGGGGTTTGAGCTGGACCAGATAGTTCTGGATGAGCTTCAGGGGGTTTGAGCTGGACCAGAGCGTTCTGGAAGAGCTTCGGGGCTTTGAGCTGGACCAGAGAGTTCTGGATGAGCTTCAGGGGCTTTGAGCTGGACCAGATAGTTCTGGATGAGCTTCAGGGGGTCTGAGCTGGACCAGAGCATTCTGGAAGAGCTTCGGGGCTTTGAACTGGACCAGAGAGTTCTGGATGAGCTTCAGGGGCTTTGAGCTGGACCAGAGAGTTCTGGATGAGCTCCGGGGCTTTGAGCTGGACCAGAGCGTTCTGGATAAGCTTCGGGGCTTTGAGCTGGACCAGAGCGTTCTGGATGAGCTTCAGGGCTTTGAGATGGACCAGAGCGTTCTGAAAGAGCTTCGGGGCTTTGAGCTGGACCAGAGAGTTCTGGATGAGCTTCGGGGCTATGAGCTGGACCAGAGAGTTCTGGATGAGCTTTGGGGCTTTGAGTTGGACCAGAGCGTTCTGGATGAGCTTCGGGGCTTTGAGCTGGACCAGAGCGTTCTGGATGAGCTTCGGGGCTTTGAGTTGGACCAGAGCGTTCTGGATGAGCTTCGGGGCTTTGAGCTGGACCAGAGCGTTCTGGATGAGCTTCGGGGCTTTGAGTTGGACCAGAGCGTTCTGGATGAGCTTCGGGGCTTTGAGCTGGACCAGAGCGTTCTGGATGAGCTTCAGGGGGTTTGAGCTGGACCAGAGCGTTCTGGAAGAGCTTCGGGGCTTTGAGCTGGACCAGAGAGTTCTGGATGAGCTTCGGGGCTTTGAGTTGGACCAGAGCGTTCTGGATGAGCTTCGGGGCTTTGAGCTGGACCAGAGCGTTCTGGATGAGCTTCGGGACTTTGAGCTGGACCAGAGCGTTCTGGATGAGCTTCAGGGGGGTTGAGCTGGACCAGAGCGTTCTGGAAAAGCTTCGGGGCTTTGAGCTGGACCAGAGAGTTCTGGATGAGCTTCGGGGCTTTGAGCTGGACCAGAGCGTTCTGGATGAGCTTCAGGGGGTTTGAGCTGGACCAGAGCGTTCTGGATGAGCTTCAGGGGGTTTGAGCTGGACCAGAGCGTTCTGGAAGAGCTTCGGGGCTTTGAGCTGGACCAGAGAGTTCTGGATGAGCTTCAGGGGCTTTGAGCTAGACCAGAGAGTTCTGGATGAGCTTCAGGGGGTTTGAGCTGGACCAGATAGTTCTGGATGAGCTTCAGGGGGTTTGAGCTGGACCAGAGCGTTCTGGAAGAGCTTCGGGGCTTTGAGCTGGACCAGAGAGTTCTGGATGAGCTTTAGGGGCTTTGAGCTGGACCAGATAGTTCTGGATGAGCTTCAGGGGGTTTGAGCTGGACCAGAGCTTTCTGGAAGAGCTTCGGGGCTTTGAGCTGGACCAGAGAGTTCTGGATGAGCTTCAGGGGCTTTGAGCTGGACCAGAGCGTTCTGGAAGAGCTTCGGGGCTTTGAGCTGGACCAGAGCGTTCTGGATGAGCTTCAGGGGGTTTGAGCTGGACCAGATAGTTCTGGATGAGCTTCAGGGGGTTTGAGCTGGACCAGAGCGTTCTGGAAGAGCTTCGGGGCTTTGAGCTGGACCAGAGCGTTCTGGATGAGCTTCAGGGGCTTTGAGCTGGACCAGATAGTTCTGGATGAGCTTCAGGGGGTTTGAGCTGGACCAGAGAGTTCTGGAAGAGCTTCGGGGCTTTGAGCTGGACCAGAGAGTCAGGGGGTTTGAGCTGGACCAGATAGTTCTGGATGAGCTTCAGGGGGTTTGAGCTGGACCAGAGCGTTCTGGATGAGCTTCAGGGGCTTTGAGCTGGACCAGATAGTTCTGGATGAGCTTCAGGGGGTTTGAGCTGGACCAGAGAGTTCTGGAAGAGCTTTGGGGCTTTGAGCTGGACCAGAGAGTTCTGGTTGAGCTTCGGGGCTTTGAGCTGGACCAGAGCGTTCTGGAAGAGCTTTGGGGCTTTGAGCTGGACCAGAGAGTTCTGGAAGAGCTTCGGGGCTTTGAGCTGGACCAGAGCGTTCTGGATGAGCTTCAGGGGCTTTGAGCTGGACCAGATAGTTCTGGATGAGCTTCAGGGGGTTTGAGCTGGACCAGAGAGTTCTGGAAGAGCTTTGGGGCTTTGAGCTGGACCAGAGAGTTCTGGATGAGCTTCGGGGCTTTGAGCTGGACCAGAGCGTTCTGGATGAGCTTCAGGGGGTTTGAGCTGGACCAGAGCGTTCTGGATGAGCTTCAGGGGGTTTGAGCTGGACCAGAGCGTTCTGGAAGAGCTTCGGGGCTTTGAGCTGGACCAGAGAGTTCTGGATGAGCTTCAGGGGCTTTGAGCTGGACCAGAGAGTTCTGGACGGACAGTGGCAGAGAACCAGCGCAGTGTTTCCAGCACGTTACAGACTGAAGGTCTTCTGCAAAGCCACGCTGATGAATTTGGGAGCTTTGCATGTTGCCCTTTCTGTATCTCAGCATTGCAGTGATTGAAATCGTTTCTGACAGCTTCGTTCCTTTGTATTATTTATAAATGTCTGGTTAAGGGTACAGAATAATACAGCTCAGGCTCAGGGCTGCTTTCTGACCCTCTTCTTTCCAAACGGGGGAAAATGCACCAAGTGTTTTGCTTCAAAATCCTTAATTAGACATTTACTACAACCCTGAGATCACATAAATGTTTTGATGGATTTAGTGGAAACATTTTCAAATGACCTTAATGAGTCAAATCACAGCATGTTGTTGCTAATACTTATATTAGCAAAAAATTCATAATTCACAAATTCATTAAAAAAATCTTATTTCATAATGACATTTTAAATCAATTCAATGCTTATAAAAGGAGTGAATTATGAATGAATCACACATAATTGTCTGTGTTTCATGAATAAGACCAATTCTGTGCAATTTGCCGAAATATAATCAACATGAAAAGTATTCACGGTTCTTAATGAAAAAGGGTCAATCAATCAACCAATTAAAAACTATTATCTTGATTTAGCTAGTTATGTGGTGGAAAGAAACGCCATAAATCACACATTTATGCATTAAGACATACAGAAGACACAATATATTTCCAGTGCAGATCTTGATTTCTTGAGGCTCAAACTGTAAAGCACGGTCTATGCAACGTCAAGGTCATGGGTTTGATTCTCAGGGAATGCATGAACCGAAAGTGTTCATACTGTTAAATGCAATGGATAAAAGCATCTTCAAATGCATACCTGTAAATGTCAATGATTAAAGGCCTGACATTTTGCCGCATGACATCAGAGTTGATAACAGAAATCTGTGGCTTGTGTGGGCAGGAGACATGCTGTCATTTCCACAGACGTTTTTTCTAATAATTTTAGATAAACTTAAATGTGTGAAAGTGCAAGTTAAACCATTTGCTATCATGTTAAATTGATGGGTTGAAGAACGCCAACTTCCTGTTAGCACACACTCGTTTACAATTTAGAAGAATCAATCCTCCCTAAATAACTAAGTAAAGTAAGGCTGCACAATACTGTATATCCAAATAGATGCAATATGGCTTTGTGCGATTTTCACATCACGAAGGCTGTGATTTAATTACAGCGCGGAAATACAGTATGCACTGCAGGGTTTCAGAGTGAAGCAAAACACTGTGTTCATTTACACGCGTGCAGCAATTCAATCTGAAACCTGCAACACATATTTATTTACCAGCAAACCGCCAAAATAAAAGCTCTAAGCAAGGTCATTATAGTTAACTAAAACTAAAGCAATTAAAAAAATGTAAAAAAATTGTTGCAAAGCTTTTATTTCAGCCACTTGCGAAGGCAACATTTCTCATTTTATTTTATTTTAACTTGAAAATTAAAACTGAAATAAACATTAATAAAAACTACCTTTATATATATATATATATATATATATAAATATATAAATGACAAAAACACACAACAAACTTTTTTAATTAAAAATACAAAATTACTAAAATGAAAATATGAAAATCATAACTGAAATTTGAAATTTTAATAAAAACGATATAGTATCTCAGTGATACTAAAATATCACTGGCTCGGTGGTTTAATGTTTAGAAAAAATTACAGAAATTAAGACATAAATATTAGTAATTGTAATTTTCAGCAGTATTATAAAAGATAATGATGTTTATAAAATACTATTTTTTATTTTACAATAGTATTATTACAATATATTTGCAATATATATTACAATATATTTATTTTGATTATTTGTTAATAACAATAAACAACTGTTAATTATTTTATAGCCATATTGAATTTGTCAAAAAACTAATTAACAAAAAAACCAAATTAACAAAATTAACAAACAAAAATTAACGAATTAACCAAAAAAAAAGAAAAGAAATTAAAATTAGTTGAAGGCTGTGTATGAACCGTCCTTTTAGGGCTGAACAATGTGGGAAAAACTTGAAAAATATTTATTATATATATATATATATATATATATATATAAAAAATATATATATTTTACTCTGTTCACTTTATAGCGTGTGAACATCCGAATTTTGGGAATCATAAAAAAATTTCACGTTTTTCCCACATTGTTCAGCCCTAAAAGGACGGTTCACACTCAAATAAAAGTCTTCAGAGTAAAAAGGCACTTTTCAACCTTCAACTAATTTTTATTTCAATGCAGATGCAATCCCCAACAAAATCATTCCAGAATTCAATTCAATACACTGCATATGGTAGAAAAACTAAATATCACAAAGTCAGGTTTTTTCCAATATTGTGCAGCCAAAGGTCAAACTCATCACGTTACCCATCGCCAGCTGTAATCTCGGGGCGAATTTCATCTGAATTTGACACTTTATGACGCTCACAAAGAAATACATCACACACTCAAGTTGGGCCTTTCAAGGACACGAAAATGCCATTGGAAATAATCGCCCTCGGAATTAAGATCAAACGGACATGTCGTAAATTTGGCTGTCAGATCTTGGCAGCATGTCACGATGGGCCATTTGAGCGCTTGCTATTAGGCCTTTATGTGGCCTTTACTCCCTCAATTAGCCTCAAATGAAACGTTAGCGTAGTGTTAGATGAGGATTTTGATGTCTTGCATGGAATATGATATGCAGTTTATCCAGAGAGCCACTAATCTGCTCCACTAAGCCAAAGTTTGAGCGAATCAGCGCTGATTAAACACTGCAGAGAAACCAACACGCCGCTGGCAGAGACATAAACCAGCATAATGCTCATGAGCCATAAATAAACACTCGTAGTAATTCACACTAGCGTGCTCGAGCTTCGTTCGAGGGTCGTTCGGATAGCGCACAAACTCAGTCGCTTTCAGAGCCGAAAAGTGACGCTCTGAGTTTGACCTCGGGTGGTATTTAAAATGACTTAAGTTTGAGTACGGCAAGTCTCCGGAGCTGCTGAGTCTTAAATCCCCTTCATCCCATGAACTTATGTTAGCATATACTTCATAATAGCTGCCCTGCAGGAGTTCATGGCGACACCAGAGATGCGCTAGGCTTATGTATAGTGAAGGTAATTTAACGGCTCAATGAGGAGAGGTCTCACAGAAAAGAGTCTTCAGAGGAATTTAATTAAAGCAGTAATAACATTTGAAACGCACAAATCACACACACACACACACACACACACACACACACACACACACACACGTGCTCCTGATCTCGCATGCATTGCTGACAGATGCAGAAATCAATGCTTCACTTGTCATATACAGCTTTCTTTGTGTTTAATCTCTTGAAGAGGCATTTTAACGCCATAAAACTGATTGACAGGATATGTATATTTTAAAAATAAAAGATGCATTCATGTTACCGTAATGCAAAAAGAGTTTACAGCATTGCTTTGTTCGTATTACTGTAATGCATTGATGAAAATCATCCTATTGAGATAATAATTCTTTAAAATTCAGTAGTACAAATACTGTTATTTGATACTGTGCCTGAACAGGATGATTTTAATTACTGTATTACAATAATAAGAATAAAGCAACTAAACACTTTAAATTGGCATTTTATGAATTTCTTGCACAAAACAAAACTTTGAACGGCAGTGTTTTTGACAGTAAAAAATGTGTTTTGGCAACTACAAATCAGAAATCCTTATTGTTGAGCTGAGAACAACTATCTAAAGCTATACATACACACACACACGTGTGTGTGTGTGTGTGTGTGTGTGTGTGTGTGTGTGTGTGTGTGTGTGTGCGCATGTCCCCCCATTTTGACTTTATTACTGACAAATGCCTAATAAATAAATAAATAGATGTAAATTACAATGTGCAGTTTTATTTTAAGTTTGCAAGGCTCCAGATTAACATTTTGAGGGCAGTTTTTTTATTCATAATGTCGAAATAATAATTCAAAAGCAAAACGATTAAAACAATATATTTTTTGTTCTGGAAATGGCAGCCACTTAATGGTTTACATTTACATTTATTCATTTAGCAGACGCTTTTATCCAAAGCGACTTACAAATGAGAACAATAGAAGCAGTGAAACTAACTAACCCTTCTCAGTTGTCACATCCAGAAATACGCAGACAAGCTAGAGTGTACAAACATACAAACTTTATTAAAGTGCAGAGTGAGCGATGCAGGATGAGATGAACGATGATTGCAATGCTGATATGGTGAACACTTAGCTGAACTTGAATAATGTCTTTGCAGATGAAGATGATGACTTTGATGATGAAACGCAGGACGATGGACGGGGACGAAGGGAAACCACTGGACATCAGGTAAGTAGATCCATAGGTACTGTAGGTACACTGGTAAGAAGTCTGAACCGTGTAGAGACCAGACCAGACAGGTCAGTGACTGATAAAGGGAGTGCAAGCATGACATAAAGGTAAAGGTCAGAGAAAGAGATTTTGTCCCTCTTTGAGATGATGGCACCACAAGACGACGTTCGCTTCCAGAGCACAAGTTTCTGGATCGCAGATAGTCTGAAGTAATGAGTTTAAGTAAAAGGGAGCAGAGCCAGGGGTTGTTCTGTAGGCAAACGTCAGTGACTTGAATTTGATGCGAGCGGCAACTGGCAACCAGTGCAGTTTTGTGAGGAGAGGAGTGACATGTGCTCTTCAGTATTCAGTATTCTGGATCAGTTGCAGAGGTTTGACAGAGCAAGCTGGGAGACCAGCCAGGAGAGCATTACAATAGTCCAGTCTGGACAGAACATTCACCATGGATTTAATGTAGAAACACTAACTTGTAACCATGGAAGTTTGGCAGGAATAGTAAAATGCTTTCATTGGTTAACAATGGTATGTATTTTTTATGTTTAAATAAGTTTCTTTTTAGTAAACTCTGTGCACACAAACACTGTTCTCAATGCTGGAGTTCATGTGTAGAGCCCCTGGTGAGACTTCCAGCAAAGTTTCATGTTGTGTCGAGCCTTCTTAGTGTTTTAAAAATTTTGATGCTATCATAGTCGAGCCCCAAGCACTCCCATTCACAAGGCAATTTAACCTAAAACGAAAATACGGTCAATCTTAAAAGTGGCGTTTCCATCCTAATTATGCTTTTAAACGAAAGTTTGCCTCGAGTAGATTCACAAAAAGACCCTAGGTTGCATTATGGCGAGAGTTACCCTTTAAGTTTATCAAGCGATGAGAATACTTTTTGTGCGCAAAAAACAAACAAAACGACTTTATTCAACTCTTCATTTTCTTCTGTGTGGGTCTGAGTGAGTTCACGTAGTGTAACAGCGCAGCGCTTCTGTAGTCACTTGGACTATTTTAACGATGTCTTTACTAACTTTCTGGGCTGGCAAGTTTCAATAACATAGAAGCCTATGGATGAGTGAGACAGCTCTCAGATTTCATCAAAAAATATCTTAATTTGTGTTGAAGATGAACGAAAGTCTGACGGGGTTTGGAACAACATGAGGGAGAGTGATTACTGACAGAATTTTTCATTTTTGGGAGAACTAACCCTTTAAAACCGTGTGGGTTTTGGTAAAGTAGTGTCCGGACTCACCCGTACTCTCTGCACCTCCATGAACACGGCTCTCTGAAAGGCTTTCTCCCACAGCACCAGGTCTGAGCCCAGCTCAACGCTGTAGCAGAAGCTCTGGCCGTGTCCCACGAGCACACTGAAGCAGAAGGGTTCACTGTCCCGCAGATCCCCGTCCTGCTGGAGACCCATATAAAACTTGGTCTGGATCCAGCAGTCTTCGGCTATCCATAGCTATAAAAAAACACAGATCTGAAGTAAGGTCGAATGTGAAGCAGATAAATCAGGGGTTTTTTTGCACACTGTGATGGATTTTTTTAATGAATAAAATAGTAAACTGTATATCAAACTAATCACAACTCTAACATCTAACCTTACTTTCTCTTTTTAGGCCTAACACTTTGAAACACAATGTACTAAAACGTTCTGTTCTTTGTTTTTTAATGTTGTTTGGTTGTGTGTGTGTGTGTGTGTGTGTGTGTGTGTGTGTGTGTGTGTGTGTGTGTGTGTGTGTGTGTGTGTGTGTGTGTGTGTGTGTGTGTGTAAAAATAACAAATATGGGAAATTCAACTAGACAGATGTCTAAACTTGAAACGTAACAAGAGGGCTTGTCTATGAAGAACCAATCAAATTGCGGGGAAATTAAGTAATGTTCATTTTGCCATACCCCTTATTCTGTAAAAACTGTTGTATTCGTGTTCGCTGGTGGGATTCTCTAGCCTGGAAATCCAGACCCAAATCTGAAAGATTAATGGTCTGGCGTCGACTAATGAAACTCGGCCAGCTCGAGGGGCGGCACCAAGCATGCATTTGAAAATCTCACTGCGCACAATTGGATAACACTACGACCAATCACAACAAGTTATCGTTTAGCTACCAGCGGAGCTAACTGGTAGATTAGACTCTTGCCGTATCCGGTCGGCAAAACAGCAAAAACGCCCTTCTTGCAAAGGAAAGATTCGAGCGGCGTCTTCTGTTCCTCTTTTAGATAAAAAGCCAAGTCTAACTCGTTCATTGTAGCGGCCAAAGCCGTTTCAAACAACCGGTGTTCATCCATAGCCATCTTGCAATGTTTACTAATGACTTCGACGTCACAGCGCTGTCGTCATCTCGCCTCTGGCCCGCCTATATCAGATAACCCGATGTGATTGGTGCAGCTCGGATACAAGGGCATA